>JAQGCQ010000239.1:0-17391 GCA_034699945.1 Chamobates pusillus
AGAGATTTCTTGTTTGGATTATGAATGACATCATATTTACGGTATTTATTAAGGTATTTATTGACCCCCAAAACAATTAGGTCTTCATTCATACCGTTCTTATAAATGAGGTAAACATTTGTTCAAACAATTAATTCAGAGAACAATTGAAGTCTTGTTTTGTGTATTTGTGGCACAAAATTATTCAAACGTTAAGTCGAACCACGAATTATAGTAAACAAACACATTTTAGGGACCTTTAAATCAATGCAATCACTAATCAAAACTAATTTCAAAACATTTCTAAACTAAAATTGTGAATAAATTATGCATGGTAGCAATTTCATTTTCAATAGTATTCTTTTCTTCATATTATGTTCTTAAATGTTATTAAAAGTGCGTCTATTTTTTGATTAATTAAAAGATGTTTTGTTGATAACCACTCAGATCGCATTCCTTCCCTCCCTCAAACATAAAGTTCTTGGGAACGTTCATCAATGAGCTCGAGTCCCGGCCGAGGCAAGGTCTCGAGTTCGGCTTCGCGCTCAGAAAGGAATGCCATCACTAATCATCGTGGCTAATACGCAGCTTCATATTCGATATGATGCTTGGGATACATACTATAGAAATGATTCTGTGAAGTATGATCTTAAAGTAATACTAGTTTTTCGCACAGCACTCGTTCATTTCAATGATTTTTGTATTACAGCACTCAATACACTCTAATAGTTATTTACTTTGAATTTAAGTCGAATTTCAAAAATATTTTCATTTGAAAATGAAATTCATAAATAGTTTGATAAAACTATATGTTTGGTCTTTTTATTAGTTTATTGATTTGATTAATATTCGAGTTATAAGTTTCAATAATTTTGTCAATTATTGGATTTAAAGTACAAACATTTTTAAAGGGAAAGAAGGAGTGGCCTATCAGTATACGCACAGCACAATGACGTAAGCAATGCATTGAATGTGAACTCGAAGTTTCTTACCTTGATTAAATTAAACTTGATTTCAATTTAATTCAATTTAATGACTCAATTATTGACAATTGATTTTAAAATGAAAACCTTCTCTATATTTATGCATAAAATGAATGACTAATCATAAGTCAAATGCTTTAAAAATTCAAATTTTAATGAATTTCAGATTAAATATAATATCAATTAATTGATTGAATGATTAAAAATTACATACAATATAATACAAGTGCTTATTATTCATAAGTGATTCAAATACTGAAAATCAAGAAAACATTTGAATCAAATGTTTTTACAATTTGTGTTTAAAATCTTAATTAGTTTTTGACCACTAATTATGAAAACGAAATCTTAAATAATTGTATGAAAAAATCACTGAATTATAAAATAAATAGCGATATAATAAAAACCACAGAAAAAAAAATTGTTGTTTTCTTTTAAATAAATTAAATAAATTTTTATTAAAAAAGAGGGAAATGTTTCTTATATTAAGTTTTGCCAAAAAGAAAAAGTTTGGAATAATTGTCAAAACATTTTGTTTGAGAAATTCATAAATGATTTGGACCTTTACATAACCGCAACCGATATTTGCATTCATTTTACATAAAATGCAAATTAATTTTCACTAAAATTTTATAATAATTTCATTTCATTTGTTTTGTATAAACTCTTATCTATCGATATAATAGTAATCAATAATTATTCATAAATTTGAGCATAAAATCAATTTCTTAGTCAATAATCGATGAGACAAACGAGAGATTTGTTGATAAAATTTAGTCGAATATTATTTTTAGTCGAAACAATTTCCAAGTTTATTATAATTGTTGATTAGTTTGAGGCCATTCCCTTTCGATCATTTGGATTAAGTCTTTTTCACTCAGACTTTTGATTGTTTCAAATCTGGTGGAGTTGTCGTCACATTTGGCTAAAGTCGCCAAAACTGTCAATCAATTCAATTAAAACGATATTTCAATTAAAGGTATTTTTTTGGGGTTTAAGACAATCTCAAGAGTGAGTGGTATTTAAAGCCGAGGAATCAGTCATTGAATATTCCAATCAATCAATGGTTAGATTTAAAGCGAATTCCGTTTTGTCGACAAAACTTTTGAAAGTCTTAAATAATTTTCCAGTTCTATAGAATTGAAATCCAGATTAAAGAAAATGTTTTGTTTTTTTTTCGATCAAAAGTTCGCAAAAAATAAATTTGAGTTATATTTCAGTGAACTTTTGATTTTACTCTCAAAAGTTTTCTCAAAAGAAAGTCATAAAACAAACGGAAAATGCATTCAAAGGAAAGTTTAAAAAAATGAAACAAACCTTAAAATAATAAATTAAACCAAAAATAATAACAAAACCAATGATTTAATGCTAAGAACTGTTGCTCTCATTATTTGCTGAAAATAAATGAATAGAAAACAAAAAATTAGAAAAAATTCAAACAAAAAAGTAATTAAAAGCAAATAATTTGATGCAATGGAATGGTGTGAAGTACCATGATCAATTGAATTACCTGCCACAATTCTACTCCTTTCCATCACTTCTTTTGCTAATTCATGGTTAAGGGCTAACAACTGTGCTCTGCGTCTCTTCTCTTCATTTAGTCTGAGTTTAGTTTCTTCACTCAATACGTTTTCTTCAGACCCGACCGCAGAAGAAGATGAAGACGAGGACATCGGCTGCTGTTGAGTGGTATCCCGTCTCAGGTCTTCATAAGTGGCACATTCGGACAGTCGTCGTCTAATCATCTCTGCTTTCATACTGCGCTTCAGTTTCTCTGAGGCCGTCATCTCTTCGGGTTCGTCATCGCGTATATATCGCTCGGGTATATCGATCTTCTTTGGAAACATTAACTATTGACAGACAAATGTTTTTGAGTCAAAACATTAATTCAATAAAAAGATTAATAAACAATTGATTTAATAATTGATGGCATACTTCGCGCTCAATTAGCTTTTCATCGAAATCTTCGCTCTTCTTAATAGTACTCTTAACGATGTCTGGAGTGTTAACAGTTCTGTGCCTCATATCAACCGCTGTGTCATCTCTGGAACGCCATATCTTTGACTGTATTTTATTGGAAATAAAAAACATTTAAATGATTCAAAAAATTAATGAAATGATTAGAAAAATTGTGAGAAACTAATAAATAGAGAAATTAATTAAAAATAATTAAATAAATAAATATTTATCGAAAGTGTTTGTCGGCATTCATTAGAATTGTGTACCGAATTAGCATTTTCTGATTCAGACAACTGGGGCTGACTGCTAGATATGGTATGATGTCTGCGACCAGTGCTAAGTCGGCCATATTTAGACTCAAGTCGGCGAAGATGTGTCAAACGAAATGAAAAAGGAGTAGAAGACAGAGCAGAAGAGTTGCAAGTAGTAGAAGGAAGTGATAGTGAGGCGCTTCGAGTGCGCTCAGGCCTAGAGAAGAGCTGTCAAATAAACATGTATACAATTTTAACATGCATGTTTCATCATCATTACAATTAATGGCATCATTCAAACCATTCATTTCAATCAATTAAATAATACTTAAATATTTTGTTTGAAATACATTACAAGACATGCTTTGCATTCACAAAGTTTTTTGTTTCGTTTGTTATAAGAAAGTATTGTTCACCTCTTGTTGTGGTAACGGTTGAGATAAGGGTTGAGATAACGGTTTGTCATTATTTATAAAATTGCTTTTTTGGAAGAGATTACTGTTTCTGAACTCTGCGTTCAGGCTATCAATCATACAATGCTTGCCATCACTGCAGTCGTCCATTTGGCCGAAGGTATTACCAATTGTGTCGTCCATATCGTCATCCCTGTCCTCATAATAATATGGGGGCGGTATTGAACCGAAACCCCCGACAGCACCGCCAGCCATAAACTCAGTATCGAACTGACTGTTGAGCCAAAAGGCGTCGACACTCTTTGAGGTACCGTTTGAGAAGTGGATCCTCCGTCGCTCAGCCTCTCGTTTGACAATTCTTACTGTTTTTATTTCACCGGCTTTTTGTGAGGGAAGTATTCCATAGAATTGTCTCATCTGTTCGTCGATTATGTCTTCGGGATTAGTCGACAGCATATCTTCAGTGGTTTGAAAAGCAGTCGAAAATAAATCGTTGTTAATATTCGGCAAATTATTGTTCTCCAGATTCTCATAGAGAGGAGTGTCCTCTCCTTCAGATCCAGAATTTCGGGGACAATGAGCCAAATCTCTGGTATCCATAGAATCGAGATCTGTTTCCATATAAGTAGTCGTAAATTTCTTCTTTCCTGGCAGTGGTATAGATCCGGCCAAACCCGTAGGGCTGGCCCTCACTATCTCTCTCTTCTTTTCTGTTTTAATGCTTTCGATGGCGGCGTTCAGTTCAACGCGTCTATTGTGGAGATCATCAATAACTTGGTTAATGTGAGCCAACTCTGCCTCTAAAGTCGTGGCTTTATTAGATTCGAGCGCCTCTTCATTTGCTAAGACTTGTTTGAGTTTATTCTTGGCTATTATCACGTCCTGTTCGATCTGAGCATTTTCGGCCGCCTTCTCCTCCAGCCGTTTGGCCGAATGTGTGAGAAGACCTCTGACACGACTGAGCTCTCCCTCAATCATTCGTTGCTGTTTCTTAAGTTTCTCTAAATTTATGATAGGATTTGTTTCGGTACCGTTTTTGGCCATTTTGCTCTTAACGCCTTCGAGAGTGCGTTCCAGTATTTCCCTGTCCTGTTGTAGTGCAGACAAGTTAGTGGTCTCCTCTTCAAATGATACCTGGTCTAAAATAGAAGTAGAGGCGGCCTTCGCTCTGTTATCACTAAAGTCTTCGGAATTGTTTGGATTATTAGTCTTAACCATATTATCGACAGTATTTATGAGTGGAAATTGCATTTCGTATTGTTTTTCATATTCTGCTAACCGTTCCCTTAATTCTCTAAATTTGAGTTTGTGTTCATCCCTTTTGTGCGGTTCGATTTCAATCATTTTCTCTTCGCTTTCCATCTGAACTCTCAATTGATCACAATTTTTGGCGATTTGCGACTGAGTTCGTCTCAACTGAATCAGCAAAAGGACTAATTCTTCGTGAGATTTGCCCAACAGATCACCGGTTGAGACACAGAGTCTGGTAGTCTTGTGCTCTCTCAATGACTTAGGCTTTACGTGCATAGGTTTAGTGGTAATCATGTGCGGTCTGTGCACTTCTGAGTCCGAAGCGTTCAAATCATCTCTTGAGCGGCGTTTATGAGATGAACGACGTTTTCGGACCTTCTCTGCCATTATTGGACCCGAAACTGAGTCTAAGAACAAATCAATTCAATCAATATTTGTTTCAAAATCTCTTTTAAAATAAATAATTTAAACGTTTTTAGAATTAAAAGATTTGTGCGATTTTTGTCACAAAAGGACTCAGAGTGAAAAGTGGTCAATAGTTGAGACGATAAGACATTGGTTTTGATGGTTGACCTCACCTATTGACAACTCAATCAATGAACTCAAATCAGAATCAGTGTCAGAGTAGTCATCGAAACTCTTTTCCAGACTTTCAAGTAATGGCACCGTTTGTTGGCTGAGAGACGAAGACTTTGCGGTGAAGTTCTCAGCGAAATGTCTTTTACTTACTCTCCGCAGAACTTCTGTTCCCATAAAGTCGTCGTCAGAAAATGTTTCATCACTTCCATTGAAAACACAATCATTAGTCGGTGACAACGGATCAGATGACTGTTGGCTCAGATTTTCATAGATATGTTTGCTTTGAGAGTCGAGCAGACCTTCCAATGATTTTGAACGTCGTTTCAAAGCAATTGAATTTTCGGTCAAACAATTTTGAGCTTCAATTTGGAGATCAGTTTTAATATTGAAGTCAGGAGTTATACACCTCTTAGTAGTTGTATGGAACGGAACAAATGGTTTATCATTTTGTGGCACTTTTTCGAGGGTATGTCCCGCTTCGTATTTATTGCGTTCTGAGTCCAAAAATTTCGATACATTCGGCAATAAAAGAGATTTCAATGAGTTTTCAATGGTGTCTGTCGTCGACAACTGAAGGGCAGTATTCATGTTATTTGTAATACAATTATTCAATGAAACTGAAGACTCGTTTTTATTAATACTAATATTATTGACACGTTTCCCGACATCACATTTTTGTAATGAAGTGGTTCCCAGATATCTGGTGTTATTCAGAGCATTGCATCTTGATAGCAAAGGAGGCGGAGAACCCGTTTGACGGGCGGCCAACTTTTCTTGAAGTGCTATCTGTTGTTCCTCTGACATTAGATCAGACATATAGTAGGGGGCGTTCGGAGATCTTTGCTTTTCGGCACTGGTGTTGTTGGCAGTGGTAGAGCCGTCAGCGCTGGTTACAGACTTTTCGTCCACGTCTTTGACCGGACGAACGTCACCCAAAGCCTCGTACGCGGGGTTTGGATTGAGGGACAGACGAGAGTTAATTTGATTGGCTATATTTGGCACCGGTTCTGGCCGTGGCTTCTTATATGTTCTGACTTTACAGCCGGCCTTCAATTTGATATCGTTGTCTGAAATGACGTCCGTCTGATAGTTAATGGTATCGAAGTCACGACTGGCCTCATCGTCGGCGTCATCGCCCGCATCACTTTCTTTATCGACAACTTCTTCGCCTTCTATACCATCCATAGCGACGTATTGGTCTTCCACTTTAGACAAACCACTCATTTGAAGATAATCGCAGTGATCGCTATTGAGGTGCTCTTCGAGTGCACTCGACTTATCATTGTTTGTGTTGAGTAACTGAAGCGCTCCTCCATTAGAAACAATCACTTCATCCACTTTTGGTTGTGTTTTAGTCACAGACGACTGATTCCGTGAAAACAAATACTGTCTTTCTCTGCGAACGTCAGCAGTCTTTCTGAGATCAGCCAAAACACGGGTCAATGGAGACAACATTAGAGGCGCCGACTTTGTTGTGTTGTTCTCATCGTCAGCTGTCGACGAGTTATTGTCAACCACTTCACTGTCACTGACATAACTCTTTGCGAATATATTACCATTAAATAAGGGTTTAGCACTGGGTTCCGGTTTTGACACCGGATTTGCTTTGAGAGCCGATCCATCAAACGGTTTACTGTCGTTATGTTTGTCATTGGCTTTCATTTGACTCTTAGTTTCTTTGAATTCATTGAATTTTTTGAGCAAACATTTGACAGAATATTCGTCGACTCCGTCTCCGTCTTCGCGTTTCTCTAAATTGAATTCTCGTTTTGAGCACTCATTTGAGGACTTCATTTGAGTATCACTTGATTTCATTCTCTTTAGACTTCTTCGAGAGGCCGTTCTGGCCAGCGATGCTTCGTCGGGGACGGGTAGACCAAGATCAGCATCACTCCAATCTAATTGACTGAATGTGTGCTGACCTATGCTATCATTTTTACTGCTGACCGACTCATTAAAACTGATAGGACTCATAAGAATACTTTGACGGCCGGAGCGCTGATAAAACTTTGTGGACGCCTTATAATAATCCTCTTTACTTATGTCGAGATCAGACTCTCTGTCCATCGGATCACAGTCTTGGACCAAATTACTGATATTAATATAATCAGGAGTTGACTGTCCTTTCATTGACTCATTAATACTTTGATTGTATGGCATTCGAAGGTTAAGTTCGGCTTAAGTTTTGGGAACAAATGTTAAGAGATTTTAATTTATTTATTTTTTAATGAATTTGTTATTTATTTTTTGTTGGAGAAGAAGATCAAGAAGTTTATGAGCTTTTATTAGTTGTTAGTCATTCGCAACAATTGATTTCAAGACATTAACTGATTATTTATCAAATGATAAACCGGTTTAGTCTCAGAAGAAGAAGAAGAGGTTCTTTTCGAGTTAAATGTGTTTTTCTTTCTCAATATTAGTTTCATTTCCAGGTATTCCGAGTTCACGATTGAGTTTAAGTCAACCGACAGTCAAACGACCAAAAAATAGTTTCCATTATTTTCTTAATTTAAAATTTTTTATAATTTTTAGGGCTCAGAGTCTCAGACATTAGACCATAAAGTCTTTCCACACAAAGCTTTTGTCCAATACCTGAGCCTTAAAGACATGTCTTATATGTCTTGTAATGGATTTTAATTTTGTTCTTTTCATTCGAATTAGTTATGATTTGAGATAAAAGAGTAAAAAATATTTTGAATGCAAAGGAATTTAATCCAAACTATTTGTTAGTAAATTCGCGTAAAACATGTTTTGATGCAAAAAGTATTGAAATAATGATTGGAATAAAAGTCAGATAAAAGAAAATAATAAAACATTTGATGCAAACCTTCGTCATCAGAGGAGTAGTTGACTGAAGCGTTCTTTTGTGGTGACTGCAGCTCATCATCGTTTAGGGTCTGGAAATCACTTCCATCTCCAATACTCTTTGATCGTTCCCTCTGTAGTTTTGGTCCAGAAGTGTAATCCCTTTGTTGGGGACCTTTGAGTGCATCCTTTATCGTGAACTTTGATCGATACTCTTCTGGAAGCGGAGGTCTTGAAGGAAGTTCCATCGTTGACTTTGTACTATTAGATGGTGGGGGTTGTTGTTGTTGTTGCTGCTGCTGTTGAGACCAATTCCTCTTATTGAGTGGTGACTGAAGCATACGTTGTTTCCATTGAACCAATCGCTGAAGACTTTCCTCTCTTTGATAGTTTCGCGGCGTTTCTGACTCTAAACCATAAGAGTTGGCATTCGATGAATGAAAATGAGGTAAATTAGAAGACGACGACTGAGAGAACGTCTGATTAATCAATTGGTTCTCATTTTGCGGAGACGTTAGACTATTGGCGGTGCCCACTAAGTAGTCAGACCAGGGTCGGGGCTCTTTACTACCACTGGCATTGTTTGGCAACGGGGGATATGAGGGGGGACTCACATAATTAGTTTGTTGTTCGTAATAGAAGCGCGAATAGGGGTCGTATCGATCCATACTAGACTTGGGTCGGATCGGCATTATTTTCGGCGGTTCTGTTTGCGAACCATTGAAATAGTTGTCAGTCCGACCGCTGGCGCCCTCATCGTAGCCGTTGGTGTTTGCCTTTTGAGTGTCGTCTTCGTCTTCATCTTCTTCCTGATCGCGTTCAAGAAAGTCGGCTGAATGTGGGCGCGGAGGCAATCTTGAGAACCGGGGCGTATGACTGATAGGTGGCAAACGATAAGGGGTTGACTCCTCTTCGTATGGCGGATATGATTGAGTGAAGAAATTGTTTGGCAGAAAATTGCTATTATATGAGTCGTGTGCGATCAGGTCAGGCGTCTGGTGATTGTGGGTATGGTATTGTGCTGACGGAGGGATGACATACAGGTCTGAGTTGTCATAATATTGACGCTTTGGCTTCGGCGGTGCGTTCACGTAATGTGACCTTTGGATGTGTTGCCGCTGAGGAAGATTCTGCTGATACACCAGTGGAAGACCCACCGAATTATAAGAACCGGGATATTTATCACCTGTGCCGATATTGTCGTCATATTGTTGGGGATTATTATTATTGATTGCACCGGAAATGGATCGCCTGGACTGGTAGGACGCAAAGCCTGACTCTTCGTCGTCATTTGGTGCGACCCCTTCCTGTCCGTCTCCCTGATTGCGAACCGTTGAGAAAGAGTTTGGGAATTGCATTATCGACGCCAACGACAAAGAGTTCATCCATTGGGTCTGACTCTCTTTGGTGTCGGCGGCGAAGTAGTAGGTCTTCATATTGCTGTGCTCAGCTTTGAAGGCATACTTGCGGGCAATGCCGTCATCATTGAGACAGGGAGTGATCTTATAGCTCGGCAGTAGTAGTGAACCCAAAAGCTTCTCCTCTTCCATATCTGAGCCCAAAAATAAAAGAGAAAATAAGTTTTCGAGTTATGAGTAATGATCCGAACAATGATGTGAATCAATGACTACTTTGTCATCGACTCTAATATTATGTCAAAACAATTTCTGTGATAACAAAAGAATATTACAAATAAATAGGAGTCAGAGCTCTGCACTGATAGGATTCGACCTCAAAATAGAGAACAGAATAGGATTTATCAGTGAATTAAAATCTCCTGAGAAATGAAAGCCAACAATAAATCGAAAGTAAAGTTAATTACAATAAAAATCGTTTTCACACAAAATACTGAAGAAATAGAACCAAAACTAAGAAAACTTTTGATTTATTTTTCACTTTTAGAGAAATAATTGGATTAATATTGGGTTTACTTTGGATTAAATGCGGTAATAATCACGACTCAAACCAAACAACAAAATTAATTATCAAATAAAAATTCAGACAAAGAGTTAGATCAGAGATCTTTGATTAGTTTAGGTATTCTTATAGGAAAGGGTTTCTCATAATTTATAACTCAAATAAGGGTTTGATTTGATTTCTTGTTTTTAAAACAATTTAATAAATTTTTGAAAACATTCGTTGTGTAACGAAATGCGTGAAAATTGATAGCAATTGAGATCACATCCAATAAGGGATTGTTATATACCTTTGTAATAGAAGAGGCAATAATCTGCGAGAACACACCATCTCCTCTTCCATTGTTTGAGAGCAGCGCCTTCCAGACGGTAGAGCCAACCGCGAAGTGTGACCTGAGATTCTGTCGAACGTCTGACGGGAGGCGAACGCAACGAAACGCCTTTCCTTTTAGTCAATTGGAGCCGCAGTCCATCCATAATATTCTGGTTATCGTTGGCTACACTCACCGGTAGATAATGGGTTGGGTTGTCTGCATAATAGTAGGAATAGTTGTTATCCGACCGATAGAGAGCCGCTGCAGCGCCGGGAGTATTGGCGACCAGATCTTGGATGTCGTGACCGTTCACACCATTCTTTGGATGCGGATAACCCAATAAGTGGTGGTCTCCCGTTTCCAATGGCCTTAAGTTTACACAAAAAACAATGCGATTAATGGACCGGAAAGTCAATCAAAATGTGAGCAAACGCTGGAACCGGACTTATAGTCAAATAAATTGCAATGTTTTTGTAAATACCTGTGATTGCAACAAATAAATTTAGTCCAGTCCCAAATACCCCAGTGTTCCATAGCTTAGGTATTGTTATATTTTGTTATTACATGAGAAAGACGTTAATCGTATTAATTGGTCACTAATTCACTGATAGTATTAAACAGCGATTCATTGCAATGCAATCACATTTCAATCACATTTCTGTGCACTCAATAATCTCAACACATATTCTGATTGAGGACTAAATGTCTACTAATTCTGTTTATTCTATTATATCTGTGGATAACGACCAGAATCTCTCTCAGAGCTCATCCTCTCTGTCCGCATGCTCTCCAAACACAACAAATATCGATTACTCCAATTCTATTTATGACTCTCTCTCTCTCTCTCTCTCTCTCTCCTCGATGCATGTTTGAATAGTGAGTCTGAGTGACAGTGTTATACTCCGGCATCTCTTATACCCTTTTCTCTCGACTAATGTTCTGTTTTAGATGTGAAACATGAGTGAAGAGATGAGAAAAATCCATTTGGACTCAGAATTATATTCTATGACTATTTGGGCACTGCATTCAATAGTAATAAAGAGAGGGATGTGAGAGATGGGGAGGGATGGGGAGAGAGATTACTTAAATAGTGAAATGGCATTCCATATAAATGCTATTAAGCGGAATGTGAACTGAAATCTAATGACAGTTCCTGTGAAACATCTCAGGAATATTGTATTCAATTTTAACATAAATTTGAGCACAAATTGTGTCCATTAATGCCATTATATGTTATATTTATGTCGTTTTCAATACAAATATGATATTATCTGAAATTAAATACAATACTTGTCGACAATAATAGCAACGAATGAATAAAAATGTAAAACTAATGAAAATCCTATTCAAAGGAGTCTATTATTGACTGTTGACTCCAATGACTAAAACTATCAATTGATGTGAAGTGCAAACGGGAAGACAACTGATAACTAATACATTGCCAGTAATGTAATGTATATCCGAGTAATGAAAAAGTTATTAGAAATCAAAGACCGAAATATAAGTATTGAATGTATTGAATGTCACAAAAGAGAGTCCAACAGATTTGATGCCACAAAACAGTGCGAAAAACATACGCTTTTCTCACATTTTCATAGACTTATAGCGACAGTAAATAGACTTTTGTTTTGACAAATGAATCAAAATATCAAAACAAAAGGCGTTATAAACACAAATCAAACACTGATTTTAATGATAAATAAAACATTTATATTCAATAAATAGTTAGACTTACAGTGAATTTAGCAGTTATTCCATAAAATAAATGACAATTTGTTTGATTTTCAATAAGTTTTAGTAAAACATTGTCTCATATTTTTAGTGTTCGTAGTCTTCAATAATTTTCAAACACAAACTTAAAGGCAAACAAAAGACCGAAATATTATTATAACAGTTGTGCAGAACTTAAGCTTTGGATTGCATTAGAATTTAGTGGGAAGGGTGTTCCACTCAGTGCTGTATTACCACTGCATTCATAAACTTATTAAAATCAAAACAACTTTTTTTTGGTCAAACAATTGTGTCTACACTTCTGACTCCGAGTCAAACAAAAATTACTTCAAAAAATGTAAAATGTCTTCACTTAAACATTCACTTAAACAGAATAACTGAAAAGTTTGTGAAGAAATAAACTATAATTCAAATAATTTGTTGGAATAACAAGTGATAAGTCAATAATGAGAGAGAGAATGAAAAATTGTTGAATTGATTCTCTCTGTGGTGTTGTCTTCTTTATCAGGAGCTGACATAACAAACACAACACAGATATTGAAGTCTCAGAGCAGAGCCTCACAGACTCTTTCACTCACGACTGGCTCTCTCTTTCTCTGCCAATCTCTACGTCCAAACTGAATGTCCCGTAACTGACGAAGAACTTCGACTACTCCTATGCTTGAGTTTTGTGAGCTGTTGTTCTCTCTCTCTCTCTCTCTCTCTCTCTCTCTCTCTCTCTCTCTCTCTCTCTCCCTTACTTGTGCTTCGCTACAAAAGCCGACGAATGGAGTGTCTGCGATTGGGTCAGTGCACTAAATGAAGGCTCTGTGCAATCCATGCAATGCCTTTAGTGACTGTGGCAGTCGTTGTTGAACACCAGCACCGCATTCACTGTCAGAACTGTTGCTGAACAGAACAGAACTCTTGTTTTCCCCGTTTTTGGTGCCCTTTAATGCTTTAGGCATTGAATGAGGAAATGTATTAGACGTATAAGACATGCATTACTTACTTATGCCTAACACCGGCTCAACAGCACCGATAGGCCCGAGTGTTAGCGCTAACGAAACAACTTTTTTCAAGGCTTTTCTTTATTACTTTGGAATCACTTTATATAATGTACGGCAATGTATGGCAATGTATAGCAATGTATAGCAATCTCTGCCTTCAATTGCAATCTTATGGCAATGTTTGCCAATAACTAGAATTCAGAGATTTTCGAGCTCTCAATACTCTCTTCAAGTATTTGAAGTCTCTGTTCCTTCCCTTCACTCCAATCAGTGATGATCTTCGTGTTGGGTCTAAAGTGGGTCTAATAGTAGTGATGCCCAATATTTCCATTAAAAAAAGCTATCAATACTTGCATTCAATGCAATACTACTGACAAACAAATCGATGATTAATACAATAGAATTAATCTCTTCTATCATTAAATGTTTGTTAAGTTTATTTCAATTCAAATCAAATGATGAAAAAAATGGTTTTATTTCAAATCAATAGCCTCTCAATTATATTAACAAATGGTTTGCCTCTAATTGTAATAATTTTAATGACGTGTCTCTCAGAGACCATCAGATAATAGTATTAAACGTTTATCGCAACTCATTATCAGTTGATTCTCAGACTAATTACAATAAAAGCACAATTGAGTCACTCAGAGCTCTGTACAGAGTCTACCCTTCCGTCAAATAAATTAAAATTCAAGTATTTTGAACTAAACCTGAGTTTAGATTATCTTTTAATTGCATCGGAAATCATTTGAAATCATTTTTTTTCAATCAATGAATTTTTTATTCGATTTGTATTTAATTTATTTTTATGTCTTTTAAATAAATATTTATAACAAACAAATGTTATGAAAACCAGAAATAATTAACTGTTTAATGAAATTCAATTATTTTATTGCTTTAAGTTATTCCTGAAAAAAGAGAGCGCATTATTTATCGCTTGATTTACGTCTTGTTTTGGTATTTTTGAGTCCAAATTAACTGAATTTTTACTATAATTTACATTAATATCATTGAAATCACTTCCAATACTTGAATTCGTTTGTTCTGTATTTTGTCTAAAATTAGTTTTATGTGACTTTAAATCAGTTCTTTTATCTCTAAAGTACTTTTTGGGCTCATTATAACTGGAAGGCGGAGCGAATTCGTTGATCCGTTCGTCTCTTTGATTATCGATATAATGTTTATACGAATCTTTTGATGACTTTGGCTTCAAATCGGGTAAATCTTTTTTGCCGAAATCCCACTCACGAACTGTCGTCGGAATGTGTTTGGGTTCGGGAACAGGGAGTTCGATATCACTCAAGTCTTCAGATTCACTCGAACTTTCCTTTGGCTCAAAAGCGATACCTTTCCTTTGAGCCACTTTTGCGAGTCTTTCGTTCATTAATTGTTTGCGTTTTTGTTTGAGTTTTAATTTTTGTTGTTTTCGAGTCACTGTTTGGTCCCTCAAGTCTTGTAAGAGATCCATTTGCTGTTGTCTTGTTCTCTGGTCTTCAGCGAATGCATAATAAGCGACGCCGTGGTCTCTGATCTCATTGTTTTGAACGTTTTGGTAATGAATATTCAAATTATTCGATTTGAGTCCTTCTGATTGTCTTTCATTTGTCACTTCATTCCTGGCGTTTGTTTCCCACTCTCTTCTCTCCAATTCTCGCCGCAAATCATCGGTCAATAGTTCGTTATTCGCAGACAAATGAGGAACTGTTGACAAATCCGAAGAATCGAGTTTATTATTGGATATATCCTCTGATTTCTTGGGACCAAACGTTTTGCGATCCATTTCTTGGTAGTGATGCAAATCTTTTTTAAGACATTTACGACTTCTGCCCAAAGAATCGACGAATTCAGTCCATTCTTCCTCTTCTTCTTCATCATCTCTTCTCTTTTGATAATCGATGTCTTCATTTAATCTGGTAATAGGTCTCGATTTAATGTCTGCGGCCTTTTGATGAAAGTCGACGAGAATTCTTTCATCCGTTTCGTCCTCCGAGTCTTCATCGGCTTTGTTTAGAAGATTCGGGTTTTTAGTCAATTTGTCGTATAATTTCGACTTAATTTCGAGCATTTCTCTGGACTTTTGGAGCGCTTTCTCCACTTCGATGTCCTCTTCAGTCAATTTTGTCACTTTGTCTTCATTTGGTTTTGAGCCATATTTGCGTTTATTTGCAATCACTTCCCTGTCGTTCTTATCTCGTATTCGTTTTCCTAATTTATACTTAATTTGATTGCTATTAATGTCATACAAATTGGTGTCATTTTCGACAACTTGTTGTTGACTTTGAGATAATTTTTTGAGTCGAAATGTTTCTTGTTTTCGATATAATTCTGCCTTTAAGTCGACAATTGAGGCCGAATTCACGTTTATTTGTTTACTTTCATTCATTATTTTAATACTTATTATGTTTTCACTTAAATTAAATCAAACCATCAAATGATTAGTTAATTATTTGTTAATTTAATTGCATTTCAATCCGATTTCAAATCGTTTTGTTTGTAAACACAACTATTATTAGTAGAGGTCTTCACTTTATTTTCAATTCCAAAAACGGTATGAATTTATTTAAATATTAGAAATCAAAGGCAATAAAATTAACTTTGATTTATAAATTGCAAATTGTTCTCACAATGTAGTCTTGCATCTTTAATCTATCAAATTATCGCATATTCTTTGATTTGTGATTATTTTGTCAAAGTTTGTGATAGTTTTAGTGAAACACCTCTAGAATGACATTTAATTATTCTTCTAAAACAGCGTTACTTTGAAAACAAGAGTTGAGATTATATTCATTGCAAACATTCGTTTTGTTTTCAATTAATCAAATTTTAAGGGATTAAAAGATTTTCAATTAGTGTAACGATCTTTTTGATGATTAGCTCAGTTGTCATAAAATTGATTGAATGACGAAATTCATAACAATTGAGAACTGAGTGAATGAAAGAGTGTCCCAAATAAGTAGCACAAACCATGACCAAGGTTGAATTCATTAAAAATCCCACGCATTATATAAGAGGAAACAATTGAATTGAACGACATTTTTAGTGTTTAATCTTTTAATTTAAAATTTGGTCAAATTTTAATAGAAAGTGATGTCATTCTGTTCGTGGAAGAGCGCGGAGATCTTCAAAGACTGCTGGCGTTCCGGTCAGTCATTTCATTGATTTATGTCTTCTAACAAAATATTTGAATTGTTTTTTGTTGAAATTGAAAGGTATATACATTTGTTCCAAATGTGATCACCAATTATTTGCTTCGGTGTCAAAGTTCGACCACCACAGTCCGTGGCCATCATTCTCGGACACACTTCTTCACAACAGTGTGACCCGAAAGCCAGAGGTCGGCGACGGATATGTCAATAGGAATGCTCTCAAAGTATTGATTTGTTATCTCTAATTGTTTTATTAAAAGTGAAATCCTTTACATGTAATCCCTTTCCCACTACTCTTCAAATGCTTAAATCTTATCAATTATTAAAATGAAATGATTTTCAGGTGGTTTGCGGTAAATGTAGTAATGGTTTGGGTCACGAGTTTCTTAAGGACGGACCCAATGAAAAGTCTCGGTTCTGAATATTCTCAGAGTCTCTCAAATTTGTTCCCAAAGAAAGTATGAATCGATTATTAATTTGAATCACTCTTTGATTGTCTTTGTTTTGTTTGACAGAATTGAGTGCAGAAGATTTGGAGAGACTCGAGAAGTTGGTATTAACTGAAGCCCAGTCCGAACCGGTTGACAACCAAACCGAGGATCAGATAAAAAGCAATAAAAAGTCAAATGATTGCGATCTTCAGTAAATCTAAATCTTTGTTCAAATGCGATGACGTTCTTCTGTTAAACCTTCTATAGAGAGACAGAAGTGACTGAAGATATTTGACATCAATTTCTAATTAAATGCAATAATTCTTTTATTAATTATGTGATAATCAAAAAACGTATTAATTAATTAAATCAAAATTGTTTTCAATACTCATTTGTTAACAGATTTAAAGGATTTATAAAATTCTACAAAAATTCTTTTAAAGATTAAATAAAGTCTTTTTAGAATCTATTTATTGAAAATCATTGAATTTTTGATGAACTGATTGAGTGATTGATTCAATAAAATGCGAACCAAATGACGATTAGATGTAATATAAGCCAAAAGATAAGACTGAATCGAAGTGCAAAACATTGGCTGTGATTACACCAAACCATTCGGGATAAGAACCGATCGAAACGGAAAT
>JAQGCQ010000240.1:0-17380 GCA_034699945.1 Chamobates pusillus
GCCGGTGCTATGATTTTCTCTCTCTTAAAGCGAGGATTCTCTTAAATGCGGGGTCACTAAACCGGGGGAGGACTGTAGTTTTATAATTTTGTTGAATAATTTGATGCTATTTTCAGTTTTGATAAAAAGCGAATATTCAAATAAATAAAGTTTGAAATCGACAAAAATTTATACAGAATTGTAAAGGATTTAGTTTAAGATTTAGTTTTGTACTTAATTTTTAATCTAATATTTGAAACTTGTTTTATATACCCTTCGAATTGTTTACAACTGTTTTAACACAATTTATTCATAGATAGGTTTGTTTCACAATTGACAGTCACTTAACAATCATTAGTCAATCGACCATTTATTCAAACAATTGAAAACAAAAATAAAGATATGAAACCATCACCAAAGGTAACCTGCTCAGCTGAAGAATATAATTATTATACTTTTATTGTGAAACAATTAGTCTCCAAAGTATTATATTTTATTATTATAAAAGTATTGTTAATCATTATTAGCGAAAAATTGTTTTTAATAAAAATTTGAATAACTCATACTTCAAATATTGAATAGAAAATGCCAATCGTAAGCACTGATCACTGATTGCCACAATAATTGTTAAACTATTAACATTTTTTCCCAACTTTAAACTCATGAGCTATTCTTGACTAAAATTCTAAAGCGAGTTATTTATCCCATATTTATATCCGAGTGTTAAAGGAATTCAAAAATGCGATTCAAATCAATGAAAAATAATGAGAATCCAAACAAAGTGTTGTCTAAAGCTTAGCAAATAAAGAGCTTTGAATACTTTGAGCTCAAATCGGACAGAATCTGTTTTCATTTTGGAAATTCGAATTAGCTTGAACAATTCTGTTATTTTCTAAACTCAGATCTTTTCTAATTCTGAAATTATATTAATAAACGTTTCCCTATTTTCCCTATTATTCAATGTTTATAAAAATTTAATAAATTTTAATTTAATATATGAAATTTACTAGAATAATTGAAGCATCTTGATATATTTGGAAGACGATTTAAACTGGATACATTTGTAAAATAATTTTGTTAGTCATATCAATGTACAGATAGATCCAAATGAGTGAATTTGAATTTGCCTGAAACCAATAATCCCTTTAACTAGCTTGATCAATTAATCAGTTCTTAATGAATTAATTGATTGACTCAATTTTAAAAATATGATAAAGGGATTATTTATGCAAGTTGAAATTCACTCATTTGGATTTATCTGTACTGGGTTCTTCTAGTATACTGTTCAAAACACTTTTGCCGATTCTAATTATAATTTAAGCATTGAGTCAATTGAGTCAATTGAGTCGATTACAATCTATTTTAAATTTAAATTAATAATAGATTAGTTGGAAATAATTTAGGAATAATATCATTTGCTTGTTATTTGTTAAATTTTCAAGTTGAAATATCTAATAATTTGAAATTACACCTGGTAACTCTCTTTAAAAAAAATTTCGCGTTTCAAATAAATTTTACAAAAGTTTACGAAAAAATAGAAATATAAATTATTATTAAATTAAATTATTTCTATAATTTCTAAAATTTGATCGAATATTCTATTGAATAGTTATAAAGTTTTCAATAATTATAATTAGAAGAAAGATTTTTTGCCTCATTTTTTAAGTCAAAAGTCTATTGACTAATAAAATGAGCAAAAAAGCGCTTACCCTTAAAGAGGACTTTCTTTCAATATTAGCAGACATTTGGTGAAAACAAAAACTATTTCAAACTTTTATGTGAAAAGATTTCAATTGAATATCAAATTGAAATATATTTTCAGTACTGAAGACCAAAGAACTAATGCCTGAAAAGATTTTTCGGTGAAATATATATAGAATAAGAAAATAAGTTCTTTGAAATCGGAGGCAATTATTGCAAAGAAGTCTATTATTTATTTCTATCAAAAAATCGATGAGAATCTGAAGTACATTCGGTTTATTGGATAACAACGCAAACAGTGGGCAGTTGTGCCGCATATCTGTCATAAGTTATGTCTCATAACTGTTAGAAGTTTGAAGGACTGACGCAATAATTTTGCAATCATTTCTAAATATCTTTGCTTACCTTCTGCTCAGCTCTTCTGTGTCCCAAATTAATAGGCAAAGTGGTAAGGTCATTTGACGACGAGGCCATCGATTCTGCTGGTGATGAACCTTTACGTCTGTCCCGATCGGGAACATTAAGATAAGCCATCTCTGATAACCTCATGTCATCCATTTCTTCACTAAATTATCACTACTTTTGATTGAAATCACTTCAACTCATATAATGTGATCACAAATAAAGTTGAAAATAAACAGTTGTTTGAAGACAATTGACTCCAAACCAATTGTCTTACTTTTGTTTGGCTAATTAGAAGACTCGGTGATCACTCAGAATCACTTTCAAGTAATAAATGAAGAAATTTAATCAAAAATATTTTACTTTTATTCGATTTTTTAATCAAAATAGAGAGTAAAAAGTGATAAAAACGGTTTGAATTTTATTGAAAATAAATTTAATATTCAATAATATGTTCTAAAAAAGTAGAATATTCTTAAAGTAAACAATAGGGGGACAGACAGACAATAGGGTTGTAAATCAGTGTAAGTGATAGCAATGTCGATCCAATGACTTTTGATAAGCTTTAGCCGTCGATCAGAACGCAAGCGCTCACTATTTGACGACAGGAGGGCCACCAAAAGCCACTTCAGATGAAGTTGAGAACTGCAGAGAATTGTTCCTAAAAATAGAGTTCTAAAACATTTGGCACAGAATTCACACTATTTTTCATATTATACTTGAATTCTAGAAAAAGTAATATAATTTGGATGTCATTTAAATCAATCAAAATCTTGTTTAGCAGAGAATGAATGCCATAATATTGAGATCGAGTTCTTGTGACAAATATTTTATAAAATTCAAAGTCACAGAACTCGAGATCTCATATTTGGTTTGAGTCGACAATAAATTACTTCTTGTCTGAGAAACACTTCTGTGGATGTATTTCAAAGAAATCAATTCCTGGAACTGAGACAATAACCGATTCGACGCTTCTTTCAGATATTGGTCACTATTTCTTGAATTCAGTTCTATAATTGATTTATAGATATGAAGTATGCGCTCAAAAGGAGCCGCTTTAGGGCCCACACATTCTTTGTCATCGGAGGCCATCTTTCGTTTCCTTTCATTTTTCTTTCCCTCGTATTTAACGAAAACTTTTTTGTCGTTTTTGACTAAATTATAAGAAGACAAATAACAGGCGATCAGAAGATATTTCATAGATTCCGACCATTCCGTGGGTTCGCTATTAATTCTAATCAATTTTAATGGCATTTCTTCGATCATATGAACCAAAATCGGTTGAAATCTTTTGTAGAGTTTTGCCGATTCGTTTGGATTGAGTTCTCCGCTGTTTATCGGTTCCACATATTTTGGGAAATGTGTCAAACATTGCGAACGAATTTCATTCAAATCATTTGTCGTTTGAATTATTGATTTGATTATTATATTAACGAAACTGAAAAACAAAAACAAAAAAATAAATCAAAATTCAATTACAATCCGTCACCCATTTTATTCAATCCCTGATTTCATGAAATAAAATGGCCAAGATCACTCTAAACTCAATTTCAAGCCCTAATCATAATCGCATTGGAAATACTTTATGACTCAAAGAATGATTTATTGATTTTTTTCTTAATTAAGGCATTCTTTTCTTCTCTTAAAGTAATATAATTTGAATTAATTAACGATTTGACGACAAATAAGAAAAGTTTGAATAAAATAATTTTTTAAGAAATCAATGTTTCAGTGAATATAAACTTACTTTTGATAAAAGTTTGTGTTATAACCGATGGGACAGTCTTTGCAAAGTATTGCCGACAACTGTTCCACACTATAAGTATTAAAATTGATTTGAATGGCAGTCAAAGAAGAAGAAGTGATTCGAGTAAACCATTCAATTGATTGACGACTAATGAGAAGACAAGTAATCGGACAAACATTTTGAGTGAATTCTTGCAAATTAGTCAAACAAGTGATTAATTCGCTGTTATTTGCGTTCAATAACTGATTATTGGAATCAATTGAATCCAAAACGAGTATACATTGAGTGAAAGGCATATCTTTTGTCATCTTTTCCTTCTTCTGATTATAATTATCCAAAAGTTGTCTGAAATAATCGATGAAATCAGACATAGAATTGCAATGAATTTGTTTGGATTCAAAGCAATTGATTTTATCATTCAATTGATTCAAAATGTTTTCGTAAACCATTTTATTAGTGAAGAACTCTTTGCAATTGATATAAGCGTGAAATGAATTGCTTCGGCGGCACATTGTCTTCACAATTGATGTCTTTGCGGTCGACCGCAACCCATAAACCATTAATGTTTGACAGCTTTCCAACAAATATTCAGACAATTGTCTTATTTGTGATTCGCGACACAAATACGAGTCATTTAATGATGAAATCAAATCATTCAATTTTATGGCCATTTCTTGTGTTGCCGACAATAAATATCTCTTATTCGCAATAAATGTTTGGACACAAAAAACTTTGTAATCAATTGTTTATGAATTTTACCGCTTTTTAAAGAGAAGTGAATGAAATGCAATGTCTTCTCATTTGTTGTATTTTGAGTGCAATCTATCGCTTGTTTTTCAAACTAATAGTAAAGACAGACATCATTTGAACGATTATTTTGTTTTCAATTGATTTCATCGAAATTAGACAATAATTGGTATAAAATCGGTTCAAAATGATGACCAGCGGTCCGATTGCGGAACGTAATCAGGATGCAACCATTTATGTGGGAGGACTCGATGAGAAAGTTACCGAAGCAACTCTTTGGGAGTTATTTGTGCAAGCCGGTCCCGTAGTCAATGTCCATATGCCTAAAGATAGGGTCACGGCTTCACATCAGGGTTACGGCTTCGTTGAGTTCATGTCTGAAGAGGACGCCGATTATGGGATAAAAATAATGAACATGATCAAATTATATGGTAAACCAATTCGTGTAAATAAAGCATCGGCTCATCAAAAGAATTTGGACGTCGGCGCCAATATATTCATCGGTAATTTGGATCCCGAAGTCGACGAAAAGTTATTATACGACACGTTCTCTGCGTTTGGAGTCATTCTTCAAACACCGAAAATAATGAGAGATCCCGAGACCGGAAACTCCAAGGGATACGCTTTCGTCAATTTTGCGAGTTTTGATGCGTCGGACGCCGCCATCGAAGCAATGAATGGTCAATACCTCTGCAATCGAGCCATTACTATAAGCTATGCATTCAAAAAGGATGCGAAGGGAGAGCGTCACGGATCAGCTGCCGAACGATTGTTGGCCGCACAGAATCCCTTGGCTCAGGCCGATAGACCGCATCAATTGTTCGCAGATGCGCCACCAACTGCTGCCGGAGCTGCTGCCGCCACCATTGCACCACTTCTTATGCCAATGGCTCCGACAGCTCTGCCGACCGCTCAGTTGAATCCAATGCAAATGTTTTACGGATCACATGAGGAGGCCATGAATATGATGACAATGAATATGATGGGCAATATGTGGCAAATGGCTCCTCAGCCCCCACCACCTCCGGCCTCATTCCTTCAGCCACCTCCTCAATTTGGTAACATGGCACCTCCACCCCCTCCATTTGCTAATGTTCCTCCTCCACCGCCACCTCCTGGAATGCCTCCAGTACCTCCCCAATTTGCTGCGCCACCACCACCACCGCCACCACCTCCTCCGCCGCCACCCCCTCCACCCATGTAATAATTTAACTCAAATGATATTTGGATTAAATTTAACTTTTAATTAAATATCGACTAATCATTAAATATTAATAAACATTAAATTTTCTAAACTCTCGAATAAAATGACATTTTTTTTCATAAATTAATTTGTGTTTTAAGTTATATATAATTATTGTTTTAACGAATGGTCACTATTTTCGATATATTAATCATTTGATTGAAATCACTTTCGACTTCTGACTAATCTTTAAATCGGGTGAAGACTATGTTTAAGAACTAAATATTCGATTCGTCCGTTTGGGGAACTTCTTCGATAGGAATGCCTGCAACTGATGTGTTGTGTTGTAATCTTCTGAGCGAAGGCTTGTTTTCCAATATTTTTTCGATTTCTTCGATCAGATTTGCTGTCAATTTGGGGACAATCTATTCGTTGGATTCAAAACTAATTAAAAACAATTGACAGATATTTAGCGAGTCTTACCTTAAGTGCGTGCAGTTCTTGATAGAGTTGATCCACTGTTGTCGGAGCGATTAGAACACAATTTACGTTTTCATTTCTTAAACTCCAAGCTATCAATTAGAATGAGCAAGGGCTCTTTACTAATATTCGTTAATAGATTGAAGGAATGTATTACCGATAGTGAGTTGTGTGGTATCACATCCCAGTTTGTCCGCAAGCATTGATAACTCCAAATGTTTAGCGTTTTGAACCATTTTTTCCTCATAACTGGCGGTCCGTCGAGTAATCAATTGAATGCCTTCGTCGTAATTGAGAGACAGTGGCGACCAAACTATACATCCGGTGCCGATTTTATGAAACAGTTCGGGTATAAAGAGCTCCATTTTATCGCGACTGAACATATGGTACTCCATTTGTTCGCATACAGGAGGCGGACAATTAAATTGACGCGATATCGCAAATGCCTCAGAGATGTGCATCGGAGCGAAACGAGACGTTCCTTCAATTTTAAATTCAATTCAATTAATTGATATTCAGAACAATCTGTTCTCAGTTTGCGATTCAGGATTTGAAGGATTAAATCAATTCAAATAATAATAATTTCATTTGATTTACAATTTAGAGAATCAATTCTGAAAATATTATACAAATTTAATTAAATTAATTCTGAAAATCATTTATAATTTTCATCAAATAATGAATTTATAATTCAAAATCCTTTTCATTGATATATTCATTGAATTATTGCACGAATTCTTCTGATTTAAGGGAAACTTCGGTTCAAATTCTGATTTAATCGCAATTTGTTTTAAATTGAGAACAGACTTATTCTGACATAATTTGATTGAATACAAACCCCAATAAAATATTATTCCATTGTTTATGAGGTAAGACATCGTTCGGACCTTAAAATCAATTCTTAATTAATTAATTGTGATTTGAATGAAATAAGAATGTATTCACCAATTCCTCCATTGGACACAAACCGTCCAATTTATTGATTACTAATATATCCACATATTTGAGTTGCAATCTTTTGAGGGACGCCTCCACTGCTTCTATTATGAACTTTCTCGAAAGACCTCCACTATTATGAGCAGTGGGTCCGTTATACCAGAATAATTTTGTTGACACAATATATGAACTTCTCTTCCAATTCTTTTTCTTAAGAATATTACCAAGAACAACTTCACATTTTCCATTAGCATATCCATCCCCTGTGTCAAAATAATTAATGCCGTTCTCATAGGCGAGGGTCAAGATTTCTTCAGCGGTTTGTTCATTGATTCGGTTACCAAAAGCACTCCACGCACTGAACCCGACGTTCGGTACTCGGAGACCATTTTTACCCAAATTTCTGAGTGAAGGCAAACACTGTTTGGTCAGCCATTGACTGGATAAAAGAATAATTACCTGTATTTCATAGCGATAAAACTACTAGGAGCAAAATTGGCAAAAATCTCATAATGTGGTGAAGAAGGAGTGGCACTGATTGCTGGAGAGTGTCTGTCACTGATTTTCATATATTGGGTCAAATCGGTGATGAGGTCGCGATTGTCGACCGAATAGTTTCTGAGATTAGTGTCCATATAAGACACGTAAATATCAAATAAATAAATGGTTTGAAAATATTGTTTTATTGAGAATTTTATTAGAAATCATTTCGAATGTAAAATACATTTGATGTCATACTCTTACACATATATGTCATACATTTTGGTCGATTTAACCACTTTTGCGCAGTGTTTCAATGCTATGCATCTAAGCGTTTGAAACGCTATACAATTCATCTTAATCTTAATCTTGAGCTTTTAGCTTAACATTAATAGACTTAATCTTAAATATCACTTCGTTTTACATTTCTTTTAAAGTTTGCATTTCGTTATTCGAGAAAAACAAGAAATACATCACAAGTTTTGTTTAATAGTTTCACTAAATATAGAGTCGATTATCGAATAATTAGTAATTTGATTACCATTTGATTATTACCACACCATTTGTCCAAATAAGAGAAACACATCAACGAATAAAAGGACCCGAATATACATTTTGTACACAATATTATCGAAACAATTATTGTTTCACCGAAAAGTTCACGTCTTTTGAGATTATTCTACATTTGTTTCAAAGTTATACTCAATTAATACTATGAGAAAAGAGTTGAGAAAAACAATTATCAGATATAAAGCCATATATATATATCTATAGAGTAATATATATAGTTTTCAAAACAATAATAATTAGATAATTAGAGAGTAATAATTGTATTATTATTAAAACCTATAGAACTCGGAGTCATTTCTACCCATTCTTTATGGTCTCTCATCTCTCTCTTCGAGGCATTCATTTAAAAATCATATTTTTCTCACATTATTTCAAAATATATAAAATTATTTGATTGGTGTCTCTAAGACTGTAAGACTCCAGAGAGAGGTGAGACCACAAACAGTTAGACCATAGATAGTGATTAAGTTCTATAATTAAATATTAGTAATTATATTATGGTTTGAATGTATTGTTGTATTAAAGTGTATATTAAAAGAGAGAATAAGTAATATTTGACTTAATTCTAAAGACAGTAAGAAATTGAGAAATTGATCGATAATTATATTAAACTTAAATAAATCGATGAAAAAAAGTGTTGCATTCGATTAAAAGCCCTTTTTTGCCACATTCGAGAAATTCCTTATCACAGTTCTGATAATTTAAATTGTTTTAGAAACAGAAAACTTTGGATATAATTACACTTAATTTTTAGATTAATTTCAAATCCATTTGAAGACAATTGTTATTAAAATTTAAAGTTATTCACCAAATTTGAATGATTAACGATTTCATTGAAAGAAGCGTTTCTATTGATTTCGTTCAAAGATCCCATTGAAGTCGAAAGAGTTGTCGTTGAGTTCTGAGAACTATTTGTTACGAAACTATTGTTTAATGAGGCGATCGCATCCCTGTGTCGCTTCTCAGCTGCGGCACAGCTCAGGATTATTTGAGCCTCAAACTGATGCTTAGCATCGGTTCTCATTTGTTCCATATGTGTCAACAGTCCTATCATTCAATAAAACAATCATTGATTACTTTATTATACAAATTGGTCACAAAAATCAATTACCAATTTCTGAAGTGAAAACACTGGTGCATACACTGCACGGCCACAACGGGATCGATGAAGAAGACGATGACGATGAGGTGGGCGATGACAACGCCTCTGGATGACTCTCCAAATGGCGCCGGTATGAGCCCTCATTCAGATAGGATTTCCCGCATATCGGACAGGTATACGGAGATATCATTCTGTTCTCTCCTAAAAATATAACAATAAAATCAAAAATTGGAATCCATTTCATTAGTTTTGAATTAATTACTTGAAAATCTTTGAGATTCAATAAAACCATTGTGTTCTTTCTTAATGTGGAGCGAAATCTCTTCATTATTGGCGAGTATCAAATGACAGACCGGACACGAACCCACACCATCTGAAACCGTTGAAGAGTGCTTCTAATCAAACATAAAAAAGTTTATTAAATAAATGAAAAAATCCATTTATTTGTATTAAAAAACCACTAAAGAAGACAATAGACTCATAATTATGTATATATTACTCAACAGATATAAAATTTAAAGCAAATAATAAGAATCGATAACAATATCTCGACTAAAGTTATATTCGAATCGGGGACTCATTTCTAGCGTAAAGACGATCTTTCCTTCAATGGATCGATACTTATCCCCAATAAATCATAGACTATTGAACTGAAGCCAACAACTCATAAAACATATTATACTGAAATCGGTTATGTTTTGGATATTTGATTATTTGTCAGTTTTTGTAAATTACTAATTATATGTCGAAAGATATATTCAACATTCAATGCTTTGATCGGTCTTTTAATTAAATCAAAACACAATTAATATTGAAATCATTTAATCAGAGAAATAGAAAACTTATTGAAAATGAATTGAATGACAAGTCATAACTGAAAGACCACTTTTGTATGGAATGATATGTCGGACAACTAACCAAAATCTGTATTACTTTTTGTCTGTCGTTTATAGTACTTATGAGACACAAATTTTACGAAAAGTGGCATGGTAATATTTGTCTAATACAATGTATATATTTAAATGGTTACAATTTGATGGCAGTCAAACAAAGAGATAATTTAGAATTGGGTCGACCTTCGCCTAAATACTTATATTAATGAAATCTGTTTTCATTTCATAATTTAATAAATTTGTATGACTTCTAACAATAGGTAACGAAATGACAATATTTTCAATTATAAGTTATTATTATTACCATTAATGACATTCAGACAATTGAACGCTTAAATTAAATGCATTTATAAATAAAACCGAATCAATACTTCCTTTCTAATCGCCCCAAAGCACTGTCTGTCCAAGTTTACATTTTCAGAATAAATTAAATGAACCAATTTATTTGATTATTAAATTTTGTTGCTAATATTTTTTCTCCATAATTATCTTCTTAATTATATAATTTTTTTTCTTCTTTATATTTAATCTCAAAATTGATAGAATTTGTGAGAAATTATAATTATCGAAATGTCCGAACATTTTGTCATTTAAAGGAAAAATTTTCCTCATTATTAGAATAATTGTAAGAATTATGATCTTTTAGGGTTTATTTTGAAAATATTTTATTGCGGAGGGTATGAGGGAAAGGGTATTCCACTCACAATATTTCAATGAAAACCTGTAGTTTATGCCAAAAGCATCGCAATTAAGGACAAAGAATCGCAAAATTAATAAAATTTCGATAATATTTACAATTAAATTGTGTTAAAAGGGATTCATTTCTTTCAATGAAAATTTGATCAAAATTAATGTTGTCTTGCTCATTTATTGCTCATTAGCTAATTAATTGACCGTAAAATAATAAAATAAATATCAAAATTAATAAGCGTTTGAAAAGAGTAAAACTGAAAACTTGCAACTTTTGTGTCCATTTTATAAAAATGAACCAATAATTTGAAAATTATTTAAAGGGAAGAATAAAAGAGAACAGGATTTTGAATAAATCATTTCGGAGTCAATTCATTGATAAATGATTCGAAAATTGACTTTTATTGGACTCTAAAGACTAAATTATACTAATATTTAGAAAAACTTGATATTAATTTTCCAATAGATATGTATAATATGTAATCGATTACTCTTTTACTTCAAACAAGTTTTACTTAAAACGACAAGAAGTTAACGAATGTTAAGACAGACTTAAAGCTGAAACTCATTCCCTCAACAAAATCAGATAACAATTTAATTTAAATTAAATCAACTTTTTTTAAAGTAATGTTTTACAGATTTCGCAGAAATAAAAAATAATTTTAGAAAACAATCATTTGATTGACACAAACGACTAAATCAACTTTAATCGAGGAATATCTCACTTCCATTTCGACAATTAATTCTAAAATTTGTTGAAATAACTCTAAAACAGGAAGGGGTTAAAGGGTTATTTATCTTTCAATTTAACCAAGTCAATTCGTTTCAGTTTTGAACTATTACACCAAGAGTGTTATAAACGGTCCTCATATTTTGAAGAGATAACCTTGCGCACTTATGCAGTAAGGATGTCTCAACTCTGTCTGTCTGTCTCTCCATTTTAGTTATCTTTAAAATTATATATTTAACCGAAATTTTAAAGTGAGTTAAATAGGGTTCAAATGGAGTATTAATTCAAACAAATTGAAAATAAATTATAATATGAAATATAAAATGAATATTAAATAATCGATAGTATGAGTCGATTGTATGCAACAAATTTTTATTAAAAAACCAACAAAAAAATATTCGAACCAAAGTATGAGAAGATTTTTTTTCTTCAAAACTAATTAATTCCAAAATCATTGCGAGATTTCGAGACATGAAAGGAGTGGGTCTGAGGTTGAGTTCATTCAATTTTTTAAGAGGTAATACATTGCAGGTATTCTCAATTGAAAAATTGATTTTTTTTTCCCAAATAAAAACTATAGGTTAAGGAAATTCATTGAAAAATTTCATAACATTTAATAATATTGAGTCAAAAATTTAATGTCAGGCATGAAATGGAGGAAAATTTTTGCATAAAAATCATTTCTAATGGAGTGGATTGTGGTTATGTTGTAAACCCATTCCGCATCCCAGACATCATTTGAAAATATCAGACAGTTATGGGTGGGGTCTAATCATAAGCCATCGAATTGGACTTCGATTCGATTAATTGTGTCAAACGTTTTTTAAAACAATGTTTTGGTCGCAAACAATATTCAGATCATTAAAACTCAACCCTTTTTATGCGAATTCGAGTTTGAAAAGCAGTGAAAAAATAATTAGATTTAATTACATAAAGTTAATGAACTTGTTGTGTATGTCTGGGCCGTCTGCCATGTCTGCTTATGTAGTACTAGTGGCTGTGCCTGTATTAGTGCCATGCGTATATGTCTGTCTCGTTTTTGATTCGCACTTTTCATTTCAAAATACTTTAAATTATTTATAGTATTATAGGAAAAATCGAATCAAAAAAATCCGATTCAGAAAAAAATTGTCGATTCGTTGCCTTTTGCGACAAAATATAATTGTTTTTCGTTTTGTTTTAAAATTTTGAGAAAATTTCATTAAATAAAGGGTTTGTGAATTGAAAATTATATTTCCTCAAAAGAGTCGATCGTTTTCCTCGTTCATAGTATTATCAGTAGATTTCATACATATATTCGGCATTACATGAAAATCAAGGCCAGAGGACATAGAACTCTAATGACGGCAACCAATCACAGACCACACAATTAAACTACACTCGACACTAGTTTTTTGCCCAAACCATAAATGAGCTTAAAATTTGAAATTTTGAAAAAAAAATTCAATTTTTAGTAACGGAAGAATTACTCAAAAAAATGTATCCTTGAATCAAATTAATTAAAATTAAATATTAAATTCATTTTTAGTACATTTGAGAGACACTTATATTACATTATATTAGAGATTATTACAGATGTGACTGACATTAATAAACACTTGAATTGAATCAATAAAGTATTAAAAATGTTTTAAACCGATCGACGCTATAATTTACTTTTTGAATCATTTCTTTCTATACATCAATGATTTCAATCACTTTTCAAAGAACTCACGAATGAAACAAATGAAGAAAAACTACTAACTATTGCTCGCAATTATTCACAATTCTATTGATTTAATAAAAAACAAATTTTTCCCTTAAAAATGTAATTCTCATACTTAAGGATAAAATAAAAGAATATTTAAAATTTAATGAAATATTAAAATAACGTTTGAGAACACATGTGTCCCTCAAATACTAAAGTCTAGTCACCATTGAATCCTTATCGTGAAAAATGGTGAACCCGTTCCAGACTAACATTAATGTCTTTAAATGTTCGACTCAAGAGTCTGACTAAAGACTCAAATATAAATCGAATTTGTATTGAACTCTCATTTAGTAAATAATTTATATATCAATTATTTATCGATCAATTATTTTATAACTAATTCTTAAATAAGATTTCAAGACAATCATTAAATAAGGAGTGGATTCACATTCGTATGATTGAAAAATATACTTCTCAACAAATATTCAAAAATATTAATGGTTTTGAAATTTCCAAGAATTATGAATTCAATGATTTATTCAAACTTTTTTATTCACTTAAATATTGTATTTATTAATACTAAATGAAGTCAAGAAATGAATAAATTTAATATCAATTCACAATTCAATTGATATTTGCCTGAAAAGGTTGAGCCCTACAGTTCTGCATTATTCTGGGTAAAGTCAAGCAGTTTTTATGGACAAAAACACAATGCATTAATGATTGGGACAAATTTAAGCATGATACTTTTATGATCAGTTCATTTTCATAACTCAATTCAATCGATAAAAAAATCGATTCAACACTAAATTAATGATAAAAAGAGAAAATGAGTCAAAGCTATCGAGAAATGATTTTTTCTATGAAATAAAGGACTTTTTTGTTGAGTCCGACTCTCTGTTATGTTTTACTACTGATGTCTGTCCACAGGACTAGATGTGAATGACTCACGTGTTTAGTATAGCCTAAAGGTGTGCGAACTCATCATTTGAATGATTTAATGGAATGTCTTATGTCTTATAAAATGGTGTTTTGGTTATTATTCGGTGAATTAAATACCTTTGACTGATGTGTGGCTAAACTGCTCTGTCCTTTGAATCCTTTGCCGCAATGATTGCAAACAAACTTCTTTTCATTGTTTTTGGCCACTTTGTCGAGAGAACAATGGCTTCTCATGTGTTGCTGTAAATTAGACAACTGGATGAAGGCTCGGCCACATTCAGGCACAGAACACTTATAGGGCCGTTCGCCTGCAATTCAAGAGAATCCAAATTAGAAGAATAGTTGGGTTCGGTATATATAAGACCAGAGAAAGTGCATTAATGTTCGTTCAATACATCTATAGGTTGTCTCACTATTCGGATAATCTGGGATTGGGTTCAACTCATAGTCTTTGTGATAGTCTTCGATTACATTTATGCTGTGCTATACCTATAGAGACTGAATCTCTCTTCTCATTGACATCAAGTGAACACACATTTGGTGGTAGTGTTCAGAGCACAGCATAACTGGAGAAGAATCGAAGCAAATGTAAGGAATAGAGAGAATAGAGGAGTAGTATGGGCTCCGACATCAATCACTGTCACTTTTTGCTCTCTTCTGAAAAAATTAAAACATATATTACACACATCGGACCCGATTTGATGTTCGGCACAGCTATTCATTGTATGCCTTCCATTGGTTGTAACAAACTTTTATAAGTTTGGCACAACTTCTCTGTTAGGCTCAGAATTATAGTCACAGAAAGAGAAAAGTAGAGAATTAGAGGCAAAAAATTGTGTGATTCCAACAATGAGTGAACCACTGATACAATGATAAGACTATCTGATGCTCTGATACCAGTCCTATACATCATCACTGATCTGTTCTAAACATCACATTAGAGTCAATACCGAAGAGTATATACTCTACGACTGGGATTCACTTCTAAGCAATTGGTGTGCAAGTAATCAACACTCAGATAAAGGAATGGCTAATCGAGTGCTGTATTAGAGAAGACTCAATATATAAGAACTGAGAGCTGAGAACACAACTGAGAACTCACGCTATTCTCAAATCAAATACTAGTGCTCTTACTTATGCTTTTGGTGGTCTCCTAATTAAAGTAAATCAATTAATGTATACCTGTGTGGAGCCGAGTGTGTTGCTGGACATGAGATAACTGTTTGAACTTTTTGTCACAATAACTGCATTTGTAGGGCTTCTCTCCCGTATGTATTCGGTTGTGTTGTGCCAACTGATGACTGGACGTAAACGACTTATTGCAGTGTTCGCATGGATGACATCGACGTATTGCTGCTCCCGAACCAACACCACTGCCAGACATTAATACTGTCCACATATACACACAAATACATACATTAATGTTTGCACAAAACAATCAATTAATTGCAAAACAAAAACAAAAAACACTTTCTTTGAAATTAAATCAAAATAATATGAAATATAAATAATAGAAAAATGTTTTATAAAAAGAGTTGTCGTTTGAAACGTCAATACTATTCAAGTATTTGTTAAGAAGTAGTTTAATGAAGAATATCGTCATTAAGTGTCAGACAATAAGAGTTATGTAAGTGTTAGACAGAGAGGGCTCAGACATAGCAGAGGCAGACATAGGGAGTAGAGGGGAGAGCAGTATCGGCAAAATGTATGTCTGGCTTACCTTTGGGTGTGAATTTCAAATATTCAATATCACAAAGACTTGAACCGACACTAAATGAGAATTGTTTTGATTTATTGATTGGATGTGAATCACAATCAGTCGATTGAATGGTCAGTACATGTTGTAGGGATTGGAGGCGATAATGAGTCTGTGCGCCAATTGCTTCAAAACTGATTTAAATGATTTAAACTCAGTTTAAAGCCTTATTTTAAATGAGACTTTCAGTCACTTTGTTGTCGACATTTTTGAGCTCAACTCAGTCTATGGAGAGCTCTGGCTTTGGGTATGGTATGGGAGCGCTCCCTCTGTTGCCTCACGACTTCAAACTCACTTTTCCACTCTTTTTTGTTTTTTAAACTAATTTTTCTCATTAAACATGTTTTGTAAGAGTATTTAACGTGTAATTAAGTGATCAAAATTTGGAACATTGGCTGTATTGTTGACCCCGAGCACAGAGCCACCGCTCACACAGACTTATACCAGCCCTCACTCAGACAGTCAGACACAATGAAACAAACTTTGTCTCACTGTATAACCTGACCATCACATCACTGGCTTTAGTCAGTGATTCTCTGATAATATTGTTTGGATTCTAATATAATTGTCTCAACAAATGTTATCTCTTAAACACATTTCCAACAAATGGAGTGTTTGTCCAATAATTCAATTAATTTAGAAATTGTATTACAAATTGGTTTCAAATAAACATAACTCGCAGTCAGATTCATATCTCGTTTATATCTAAGTTAACATCAAAAACAAGAATTCAAATTAAAACAAAAACCAAATATCAAATCAATGGTAAAAACAGGATTACGAGTGAGACAAGTGTTGTAACCAATTATTTTAGGTTTAACCCCATCTTTAATACTGGATATTATTGTCCGTTAATTCTCATTAAATTTCAAATTTTTCAACTTTTTCCTCATTTTTATTTCCACGACTTTTTTTTGGGTTAAAACAAGTTTTAGACAAATTGACGGCTAATTATTCCATTTTAATCCAATACTTTTAATTTTAAATCCTATTAATTATTAATTAAAAATAATTTTAAATAAAAATCAAATCAATTAATCAGAAGTTGTATCAAAATTCAAGATAATTATTAATAAAACAATTTTAAGTTAAAATTTAGGACAAATTCATCTTTTATTATTCGAAATCATTTTATTTATATCGATATAAAACAAATCGTGAAAAAAATAATCTCGAGTTTAAAGTCAAGACCAAAGTCACACAGTTAGTCCAGGTTTAATCAAAATTGGTAATAATTCAATTGTAACTTTTGAAATTGTTAATATAAGTTCCAATGGGTATCGCCCCTATTCGCCGAATCTCAGTTCGCCGAATACCACTTCGCCGAAAAAATATGTCCCGCTTCGCCGAAA
>JAQGCQ010000241.1:0-17366 GCA_034699945.1 Chamobates pusillus
GAGAGAGAGAGAGAGCAAGGGGTAACTTATTCAAGCACTTACATCAATCAAATACTGACCAAGGTGACAATTGGAGACAATTGACCTCAAATTATAGTTTTCTCAAAATATTTGTTTTTCTCAAATAATTAGAAAAAGAGGTGAAAATCAAAAGAAAATTAATGAAAGAACAAAGAAGTGTCGAACAAATAAATTAAGAGATAATTAATGTTTTCAGAGAACAGGTGTAAAGTGATGCTCGAAAATAGAAAAAGAGTGTGTATTTCGAATAATGACCAATAATGACCAAGGCTATCAAAAAGGGTAAAATTTGATGAAACAGTTTTTTCTGTAATAAATATCGAATAATAAGTTAGAAGTGTATCGAAAAACAAGACATTTCTTGTGGTAATAATTGACATGAAATTTGTCAGAAGAATAATCGAGAATAAAATTCGAATAAAGTTTTTTTTTGTGTTAACATTTTCTTTTATGCTCGGATCAAAATGGAAACAAAGATAAGAATAGATGAGAACGAATAGATGAGCTTGGTAATAATTGGATGATAGCGTTTGAATTGATCCTCAATTGTTTTCATATAAATACTCGAATATATATTCGGATAAATAATCGGAAATAACAATAAATACGAATTAATCGCTAATTAATTACAATTAATTTGATTTGTTTTCATTGAAATGACTATCAATTTAGTCGTTAATAGAATCGCGAATAGAATTTGTAAATCAAAACATTGTTTCGTAACAAAAGTTTAGTTATTTTTTGTCGATAAAAGTTAAGCAAAAAATAATATATAAATCATTAATAAAATCCCGAAATCCGAGACTGACTTTCGGGACAATGAATCGATTGTTGGAAATGCTTTGGTATGTGTTTAATGGCATACCTTTTTCGATAATATATGGCACAGACTCTCTCTATTTGTCGCTCACTTTCATCGACTAATTAATCGATTATTTGCTCGTTTATAACGAAAAACGCTTTTCGGTTATTAACTGTAAAACCGATAACAGATATGATGTTTCAAAACGATTAATAACTTCCAGTTCTTTTGATTCTTAAAGTTGATGGATGTTCGGCGCCGCCGCTCATAATCGGCGGTTCATAACAAGCAATTGAATGCTTTTCTTAGTCTTAAGTTATATAAAGTATTGACGAAAAACGAAACAACAAATCATAAACTGAAGGCTTTTTTGGTTTTTATAGTATTTTCAGTGAAGACATTCAGAGAACGAATTGTTGAGTAACTGAACGGTTGTTTTGTTGGTCTTCAAAAGTGATCACACCTTTCATATTGTGATTACTCTTAAATCAACACATTTTTATGGCGGTTCTCGGAGTTGAGTCTCACTTGTCGTTGTCTTCGTCCATAGGCTCTTCGTTGGCCCGAATCGAATCGGGAGGACTACTGTTTGGGGAAAAGGATTTTCAGTATTTTATAACAAAACTAGAAATCAATTTTCAATTACTTTAAGGACTGTCTGACAGTAAGAGAGGCCAAAGCGGTGACTGTTTCGCACTCTTCCTTCTCTTTTCGTTGAGCGTCAATGAAGTTACAATCGATGAGATGTGCGGTACGTCTCAGTATAGGCCAGTGAGCACCTGATTGTAAACAAAAATACCAATGATATGTCTGTCCTGTTTGTGTCAATCGATTAATACATACTTTGAATGGCAATCACGCGATTGAGAAGTTCCACAGCATTTGGAGACGGATTTCTGGTCATCTCCTCGTCCTTCAAACCATCTAACTGATCGCCCAAAAGAGCGGACACACATTCTTGAGAACAGTCACAAATTGAGGGCAAATCATAACTGAAATTATAAGAAATCAATTAGAAATCAAAAGACATTGTAATTGTTTGTCAAACCATACCCTCCCTCCAAAACCATAACGACTTTGCCATTCGCTAAAGTCATGAGCTGTTGAGTGAGATATGCGAAACAGTTGGCGGTCACCTGATAGCCACCGAGTGGTGGCGGGTGTCCCGCGGCTGAGTCGAAACCGGCGGCGACTAACACTAAGTCCGGATTAAACTGTTTGGCGATTGGCATCACTACAGACCGAAAAGCGGCCAAATATTCTGCGTCACCCATAGGAGGGCTGAGCGAACCGAACCAACCGATGTTGACATTGAATCCAGCTCCTTCGCCAATACCGATTTCTTGGAGATCACCGGTGCCGGGAAAAAAGTTGCCGTCATCATGCCGGTGCAAAGATATATAGAGCACATGGGGGTCGTCATAGAAGATCTGTTGCAGGCCATTACCATGGTGAACATCCCAGTCCACAATTAAGATCTTCTCCATTTTGAACTTTTGCTGTAATTGTTTGGTCGCGATTGCGATTGAATTGAAGAAACAGAAGCCCATCGCCTGTTGGTGTTCGGCGTGACTGCCCGGCGGCCGAACCACTGCGAATCCATTCTGTCCAATCAGATAATTCATTAGTTATATTATTGATATTTGTTGTATTAAAATGAATTACCTTGCACTCATTGGTAGCTACTTTGAGAGATAATTCAATGACACAACCGGCCGCCATTCTGGCCGCGCCCGCCGTATGCATCTCATTCCAAGTGGTGTCGGAGTCGACACCAATGCCACCGCACGGAAGCATTACGAAACTCTTTATTGGAAGATCGGCTAAAAATTGGCCAAAAAATGATAATTAATATATGGATTGCAAACAAAAAGAGTGCCAAAAGACAGACCGAGTTTTGATGGGTCCAACTTCTGTCGGTTCAATGGATTGGTTCCGAACAACAGAGTATAGGCCTCACTATAAACACAAATAAATGGTTATTTGAATATTAGGTGACAATCAATGGTAAGCGTCAATACCTGTGACACAATTGGATCTCTTCTAACGTCGCTTTTCTGGAGCGGACTCTCTGTTTGTAAACAAATTATGAAATACTGTTTTGGAGACAAATGAAGTCATCGAAGACATACCTCACATCTTGAGGCCAAACCGGTCTCTTGAAGTCGTGCCCAAATGCTTTGGAGGCGTCCCCCGTGTTCGGGGTGATGGAAATTATCGGCACAAATGCACTGATGTTTAAGCATAAGACTGTCGTAAACGAGTCCAGTAGTGAATACATGACGAGTGGAAGTGGTCAACGGCTCCGGACAACCGTTGTTACTCAAAGTGACCAAAGGACTGGAAAGTGTTCGCGATAGTGGTCGGTTGGGGTGCGGATGATGACCAGGACGAGAATGACTGATAATTGGAGTTTCGCCCTGAAAGGATCCCCTTGGTGACATTATGTCTCTCTGTTGCTGTAGGAATGCCTCGCGTTCTCTCTGCTGACGGAGCAGTTCGTTGTCGTATATGGAGAGCCGTTTGTGACTCGCCGTTAGGTCTATCACTTCGTCGATAGTGGCCGGCGATAGCGGATTGTCGCGTATGTCCGACAGACTGTCCCTCATTTCTTGAGCGACTGCTGCCTCTGTTTCCTCTTCGACATTCTCGACCACTTGAGTCTTGGAGGAGGCGCGGGTCAGCACTGTTTGGCGGATGTGTTGTTTGACGAGATTTCTCTGCGTTTGTTCGTAGAGTTGTTTCTCTCGATAGTAGTGTTCGCTCTGTTGTGGCGATAATATGATTCCCTGAATCCCAGCCCCCGGCTGTAGCATCGGATGGCCTAATGGCAACGGAGCGCTTTGTGTCCGACCTAATGGCCGCTGAAGACTCCTCTGAAGGCGAGCCTGTGCTACCTGTGAGTCAGTGATGACACTTCCGGGCGGATACGGATACATAGCGGAACTGGTGATGGAATTGACTGTTGTGGCGCCGCCTGAAATTGTGCTTACTATCGACTGGGAGTTTCTGGTCTGCTCCAGGACTTTCATTTGTTGCTGGATATAACCGGGACTCGTGGGCGGAGTGAACTCACCTTCGATTACTATAGATTTGCGGTCAATAAAGTGGTCACACATTGAATGTGAAATACCTGGTAATGAGGGAAAGAATGGCAGCACAGATGATGTGTGAGAACTGTGCGAAGAGAGGTGACTGTGAATCGGGTTTAATGGCATCGCGAATCTGAGAGCTCGCATCTGAGCGTCAGATGTGATCACTTTTCCTGACTCCGAGTGCTGTTCGGGAAAACCCCAATTCTATTAATAATTGATTTAATTGTTTGTCTCACAAATTAAGAGAATTTCATTAATAAGTCATTAATCAAATACTAATCTATCATAAAATTAATTTATTCTGTGCTACGATGGACTCACCACAGAACTGGCGGTAGTGTTGGGTACGTGAGGTCTTCCCAATGATATATTTGGAAGAGAAGGCGATGAATAAAGCGTAAGGTCACAAACACTGCCTTGCTGATTCAATGAACTGAATGGTGACTGACTTGACTCCTAAATAATTGATGATGATAGGTCAATTTAGATTCTATTGAATTTAATTAAATTTACTTGTTCAATAAGCAATAAGCATGTTCATTTGAATTATGTTATTTGATTGTGAATACCATTATTTTTTATTGTTTATGTAATTTGTTATGCAATTCATAAATGTATTAATAAATATGAATCATCATGCATAATTCTAGGAAAACTTTCCCTTGGTGGGAAAGTTCCAAGAATAAATTTAAATTGATATTATGAACAAGGAAAATTCAGAAGGAAACATGTCTTGTAATAACAAAAAGAGATAACAGTTTCGACATTTGATTATCTTTTGGTTCAAAAAACTTTATTATTTTTTTTCGGTTAAGAGAATGGTTTGGCGAATGTTTGAGGTCTTCCCTCAGTCAACAAACCAAGAGATAAAGTTCTTGGAAAAACAACTTTTATTTGTCTGAATCATGGGATGCGTTAATGTTAAGTCTAAAGATCGCTGATCGACAGAATCGATTAAAAATTGTGCTTGTTTATACTAAACACACCAAAATGCACTAAAACGAACAGAATAATAATCAATACGAATGTCTACTTTTAGAATCAAGTTTTAATCAAGAGCTGAGCTGAGAGCACAGCACAGGCTCCTTCCAGTTTACGTCTATTTGCCGATAAACATATGCTTGAAGTGAAGAAATCCTTTATTGAAGGGATGCCTATAATAGACGGAACGGCAGACAAATCTCTGGCTTTTAAATAGATTATAATCGGGGTTTAAATTTAGACACCAGCGCCTCGACACCAATTGGTCCGGTTTCTTTAATTGGGCTAATTTTATCGTGGGTGTTTCTCGTGGCTATTCTAAACTTTCTTTTTTTAAAACTCAAATAGACCCGGAGCTATTGTTTGTCTGTGATGTTGGTCTAGACTGCTTGGCAATCCCTGGGCGTATTCACACCACTTCTGAATCGAGGATCACCCGATCCTCTTATCACAAATAAATGTATTTTTATAGACCTGGACTTTGTTCTTAAACTATAGATGAGATCAACGAATGTGCGCCCCTTTCTATACACATATCTGTGCCCACAATTTATCAAATAATATATCAAATTTTGTTATCAATTAAATGAAAACCACTTTTGTTTTGATGGAAAAAAACATTTGCCAACTGTTGACAAATGTTAACAAATCCTAACAAATGTTGGCTAATTTGGAGGCAATTCTTGCATTTCTGGCAAATTCTAACCATTAAAACACTGATAACTTTGAATCGGATTTTTTATTTTGTGTGAATACAAATTGCCTTAATCTTGGATAATTAGATTCTTTGCTCAATTCTTAAGGATTAACAAGAGGGTTTAGCACTATCGACAAATCTCTTGGGAATATCTATTATCTAGTTACTAATTATAGTTGTCGGGGTATTACTCCTTTGGTTACCCCATAGGTTGGACTTCTCTAAAGATAGCTACGTTTGTAAATATGATTATTTCTGTTTATTCAAACATTTTTAAAAATAATATATAATATAAATATAGTGACAAATAGGCTCTACTCCTGTGATAACAAAACTTGTTTATGTGTTCAAAGTTGAAGCGCATGTCTTATCCATTGGTGGAGTAGTCCTCTGACGGAGTTTTACCTCATATTTTGAGATAAAACACTGGAAGAGAGCGAAGAAATCAAAGAAAAGGCTATATTCTTATCTCTTATTAGTATTTTCCATAAAACGTCCAAGGCTAACCGTCACTATTGACAGTGCAACTGCTGGCAGTATAGCTATATATAACATCACAAGTCTTACACTAAAACTGAAATAAGTAGAAAATTTGTGCCAAATTTCGAGAATAAAAAATCATTTGGCAATCGTTTGGCAATCGTTAGGAATCGCTACAAATCGAGATTTACTGAAATTTTTATGAACTTATTTTATGCGCTATTATTAGACACATAAATGCCACCAAAAATAACATTGTTTTGTCAGTTCCGCGCACACTCTCACTAGAAAGCAACATAACATTCTCATTCTCTCTCATACTCTCTCTTTCTCTCCCTAACTCTCTCTCTCATACTCTCTTTAGCACATATTCTCTTTTAGACTTTCTCTCTCATGAGTCCAATATAATCTCTCTCATTCTCTCTATTTATAAATTGAATTGTGCCCTCCCCTCCTCTTTCACACAGAGATCAACTCTCAACAACACTCTCCTGTATTCACCTCATCCCTCTCCTACTCAATATGTTCTCTCTCTCCTACTCAATGTGCTCTCTCTCTCTCTCTCTCTCTCTCTCTCTCTCTCTCTCTCTCTCTCGCAATATCTGGCAGTGATGTGTCTCCCCTTTACTCTCCCTATCCTTGAGTTGAGTAACGACAGTAGAGTTAAAAAAGTGTTGCTAAGAGACGGGTTGTGTAGTTGTGTACAGAATTATTTCACTTCTATTCTTAGAACCGAAATTGTTTCTAAAAATACTCTGTTTTGTCGTATTCTCTGAGTTTGAGTCCACAAAAATGGGAGTATTTTTAAAATAGGAATCAAAAGCTATATATACTTATTCTGTAGAATTATAACCCAATTTTCACTATTATTTAATTTTTTTGAATAAGTTCTTATGTTCCTGGTAGAATAAATAGCATCAGCTAAAAGTGCTCTAGGGCATTGAATTAACGATTATTCAAGCGGCACTACTCTTCACATAATTTAATTATAAGCAATCACAATTTTCATTCTTTATATTCAAATGTTTTGCATTAAAAAATTAATTATTGATTAATAAAGAAAGACATAACAAACCTCTTGAATAGGAGTACTGCCAGCACTCGACTGAAAACTTGAATGATTGGAACCACTGGGAGGCGATTCAGACAGACATTCGGGAATACCATTACTTGAGATGCCATCTGATTAACGATTGAATCCAATTAATTAAATATTTAAACAAAATTTCTGATTATTTTCTATAAATAATTACAGAAATAAAAGTAAAAAATAACTAAAAAAAATATTCAGTAATTTTAGACTCGCGTTATATTAAAACTTTGCTTAAATTTGACAAGCTAAAATTAAAATACGAATAATTATTTAGTATTTTTAGAACAGAACAGCTGTTTATAAATAAAAGTAGCAAACTATTTTATATTTAGCAATAGTATTATGTTAAATTATTATATTAGTATTGGTTTGTCCAGCACCATTATTCATTAGGTTAAATCAATTGAACTTGTACAAATATAATTGAATATATCGATTAGGAATATATCAAAACAAATTATTAATACAGTATTAAATATGATTAGGTCTTAATAGTAGTTAATTATAAGCTATAATTAAAATGTAGTTATTTTTAGAATATTAGAGAAAATATCGGATAAAAAACATATCAATTAAACTAAAAATATGATTATTATAGCATTCATGCCGTACTTGTGAGCGTAGACCTCCTCTTCAGAGGGGATGCCTTATCTTTTCGCCTGAGCAAGGGTGAGCTACGTCGTAGAATCACTTTGGCCTTCAGCACAGAGCGAACCTTTAGGTTGGGTTCAGAGGCTATTCCGAAGACGAGGAACAAACACGTGCTAAGCATTAGTCGAGTTTTCAAAACATTTTTTACAAACAAATGAATAGTATTTTTGTTGGTTTAATAGAAATCATGAGTCAAATCAATAATCGTTTTTATCGAGCGGTTAGTAATCAAACAAAACAAATGATCGGTCGGTCTATGAGTTGACCTCCTTTTTCATGAATCGAGGAAATGCATTGAAGAATATTCTTTGACAGTAAATGTCCGAAAATTCTGGCCCTTTCGAGCTCAGAATAATCGATTGGTACACAAATTGACAACAAAACACAATTTTTTAGGAAAGCCTTACCTGTTTTCCGGAGTGGAAAGTCGTTCTCATATTTCCCGATAATTGGTTGCCTGAAAATCGAAACATTCTTTTTTAGTGTCTCTTATTCTGAGCCTCACATCCATTGATTAAATAGTAATGTTATTTTGAGAGTAGGGCCAGAGAAAGGCCAGAGAGTATTAGTAAATAAAGGCCGAGGAATAAATGTATGGACGACTGACCAGTGTTTGGAGCCGCCGGGCGTCGGCGGCGAATTGTTGGCACTGTGTGCTGCGGCGGCTTCTCTTTGTTTTTTGTTGAGCACAAACTCCTGAAGCCTTTGCTTGACTTCAGAGGAGGCGATGGCGCTTTGTTCGTGTTTCTCTTTTTTCTTGAGCGCCTCCAACCTCTCCTTTTCAACCCTTTCCTTTTCGACCTTTTCCCTTTGCTCATCCTCTAATTTTTTCTGTTGTTCTAAATATTCCTGCAACAAATGCAGACAGTTTGGGATAAGTCCTTTTGGAAAGTGTTCGATATTTGACGGAAAGGCCTTAAATATATTCGAGCAAAGCCTAAATACAACAAGAATATTGACCAAGCAAACTATTTACCCTGATCCGTTCCTGGAGCTGTTTCTCGTGCTGTTCGGCCAACTGTTGTTGCTGTTGTTGGAAGTGTTGCAGCAGTAGTTGTTGTTGTAGTTGTTGCTGTTGTTTCAATTGGATCAACTGCTGCTGGAACTGGAGGTGCTGTTCCTGAAGGGCCGGATTCACAACAGAATTCTGTGTGTTGTTCGCCATTTCACGGCCACAACTACTGCTATCGTTGGCTATAAAATTCATTGAACTCATACCTCACCTAAAAAATAGTCGAAATTCTTCGAATATTAATCAAAAGGCCGTTCAGTTTGTGTGCTGTGCGGACCTGGAATGACGCTGAATATCCAGAAAGTTCTGTTTTTCAATTAGGCAAGGTAATTGTGTCTTCACACACACACACTCACAGACACAGACAGTGGTGCGACACACAAACACAGAGACAGTTTTGTGGGGCCGACCACTACTGTACTTATAATTCCTTTTAGAATATTATTGATTTCGTGTCTAATATTTAGTCTCAAAACAAAAACACAAAATTCATTAAAACGAATGTCTATTCAAACAATAAATTCTTTGAAAAATTAATTTTACACAAACATATTGATAAACAAACTTGCTCAATCTTGGCAACATTTATCAATACAAACGTCTATAAATGATGAATAATCACGCAATAAATTTGAGAGCAAAATAACAAACTTTCACTGGTGAGTTTAGGAGCCGCTGTTTTTTTGTATAGAGAAGTGTTTTATGTCTCTGTTTTCACATTTAATTCAAGAAATAAAGAGTGAATTCAATAACAAATTTCAAGTGTTTTTTTATTTCACAAACAATTTATCACAAAAACAACAAAAAATATATACTTTGTTGATTTTTCAGCATTAGAACTAGCTAGTTTCAATATTATTATTGTAGAGAGTCGTGTAGTGCCAGAATCAATGTTGACCGAATTTTTCACACTAGGACAGTTGGATGTTTTGTTTCTCTCTAGTTATTCATATACACACACAATCAAAAATGAGCTTGGGCGATAAGAAAGACGGCGGCCCTCAAGCACTGGGAGCTCACACTTCAATTCAAAGCCATTTGAATTGAATTAAGAGTGAGAGAGAAAAAAACAGTTGATTGTGATTATGGTTAGTAACACACTATGTATTCGGTGCCGACATTTTCCTCTACCGAACGACGCAATGCCACTATTTTTGGTTCTCTCTCTTTCTCTATTCATAGTAACGCTCAGGGATTGCAGTAAACACACAGTTATTACTGCAGTGCTGTAGAGATATATCTATATATATAATACATATATACGTATATATAGCTCAATACGTGTATATATACGCAATTCTATATATAAATTTATAGAATTCTATAGCGTATAGATGTATAGTATTTATTGTATAAAGAATCGCGAGTTAACTGTACTTTTAAGCGCTGCACAATCATAGAGAGTGTGAGCAAATGCTCGTGCAATTGATTTTGCGCTCAAAAAACATCTGAAGGCCAATAGATTGGAAATCTTTTTCTAATTAATTCTGCTTGATCAACGTTTGACAACTGAGCGCCACACCATATCAGCCAACAGTTCTCACGCCATACCAATTGGTATCACTAATTGTCGCGCTTTTTCAGCTCATAGTTCCTCCAAATTCATGATCATGGTCGATTGTTAACCTAACAGTTCAGTTGGCTTTGCTTTTTGCTAATAATTTTTTTGAAGGAAATCTTAGTTTAGATAAATTGTCATTATGTTTATCATTGAAGAAATTTCCTTGTTCCCATTTCTTTTATGCATTTAAAACATTTTATGCAATTTTAGTATTAAGTAATTTTCAATATTAAAGTTTGTTTTTTCAGTCCTCTCCTCACTCTTCCCAACCAATAGTTAACTTTTCTTTTGAAATAAAAAATAACTTTCAATTTGAGGGAAAAATGTAAACCAATAGTGAAAGTGATCTAGCAGCATTTTGAGAAAGGCTTGAGTGAATGTAGAGCTCGCCCCACATAGGGTTGAGAAAACTAACAAACAGTTTTGGTTTTTATTTAGAATCACTCATAAAAAAGAATTGGCTTTACCACGCACATTCTTGCAATATCTTTCAATCAGATCTATTTTTGGATACCAATCAATTTGAGCATGACAACTGCCACTACCACGATTCTATTTTCTGCTCACAAAATGTTATATTATTTAAAGTCCTTAAAAAAATAGTCAGTCATTTAAAATGATAGACAAAATTTTCCGCTAATTTTCTATTAACCGCTGAGAAAATCACATGTTTTTCAATAATCGAATTAATTATTAATTAAACTGTTTGTTTGGTTAAAGAAAAGCTACTCTTCCTCATAGTAAGAGTGTGTTCCCCCTTGGCAATGTCATTAAGTTTAACATTGAGAGAAAATGGTATGAATGAAAAACAAGGCTCGCAATTGTGATACCTTCACAAACACATTAATCCTTGACTTTGGAGAAATACGTCAGACATTGAATACCATTGAAAATAAGTAAATATTAGAAGTTTTTGTTTCTCCACAATAAATGAAACAAATAAATAAAAAGTAGAATGCTGCAATTACACTTGAATTGACATAGGATGTGCTCATTAGCATTGTTTTATTGTATTTTAATTATTGAAATACGTCTGTCCTTCAAAATTTCTGAAAAAACGACGATTCCCTTCATTATTGACTAATTATAATAATATTACAATCAATTTGAATGAAAATTACTTTTATTAATAACTTAATCACTGATTGGCTGAGAATTAATGTAATATAAAGACTATTTCACTACAAATCGTAAAACTTTTTTTTAGATTTCTCCGCATTTTATGGGAAAGTTTTTGAATCTTTTAAAAAATGGAATAATTTATTACATATCTTAACGATTAAAGTTATGAAAATAACTGATTCTAAATTGGAAATGACTGTAAATGACAACACGAGTGCACCTGGACAAATTCAATCATTCACATGATGTCAATTAAAAAAAAAATATTTATATATTTGTTCAAACAGACGATTATATAAATTCTTGCAACAATTTATATCATTTTGTTCATCACATTTATTATTCAATCGAGGAATTATGAAATTCAAATTGATCAGGGCTAATTACATAATGGAAAGGTTGTTTTAAAAATGTGAACGAGTTAGGTAATTCTAAAAAAATGACTTAAATGATCTGAACTATAACATTTATGACTTATTATTATCGATAGCATTATTTGTTTGCCAAGAATAGAAAAAAAGCTTTTATACTGTTACTAAGGTGCAATTTTGATTACGTGAACACTTATTTTATTTTATTATATAATCCTATTTCCAAATTTATCCAAATATAATATAAAATATCAGTGAATTGTAATTGAATTTACTAGATAACTTTGATGGGTATTAATTTGATATTCAAATATTAAATTATCAAAGTCTAAGAAGATCACGTATCTAGGCAACTACAAAATTGAACATGGATATGAAACAGAATTTTTCCTAGTTTTACGAGTTATGGAAAAAAATTTGATTAACTCTTTAATTAATAATTAATTTTTGTAATCAATGTCTGAATTAAAGCAAATTCACGTGAAATCAAATTTCAAAAAACAAAAGACAATTCACATAAAATTGAATCTCAACTAAAGTTAGTCCACATCTTAAGCCATGGATGGTATTAAAGATAATCTAAAGGATGTGATAAACATCCAAAACGAGAAGATCTCCTTCACTGTAGTGTTGGCTATGAGTCTGATTGTGACAAAAGTTATTCATTTGATTCAAATAATATCGGCTTTAAATACATTGGTTTCCGTCGCGTATTTCATATCGATATGTTTGGACGCATTCATACTATTGTATGCTATTATTAAAGACAAGCGTTTGCTTCAGATAACAATCATTGGGTCAGCCATTAATCTCCTCGTTTGGACATCCATTTGGTTGGGATTTGTTGTTTGTGAGCATTAAGTCGATCCGTTTTGTGGTCAAAACTGACCTATTTTTTTGCTTAATTCACAGACCATTCGGTTGTTTTCATTATCAGAGCACAGCATATGGTGGGGAATATCATTTTAGTCATTCTGTACATATCAGTGGGCGCTTTCATTCTGGTCCTAATCGTAGTGATTATCAAAAAGAGTTTGGAATTATAATTGTTTTCTCTGAGTATTTGTTATTAACAAACATTGTTTTTATCGCAAAAAGTTTCTAAAAATAAAAATTCAAATTCTTTTTCGAAATCCAATGAAATCTCAAATGAAAACTGAACTTAAAATTATTTTCCATTCACTATAACTTTGAATTATTACTAGATTAAGCTAAATGAGCCTGTTCAAATGGTTAACGACTCAGTTGATAATGGTGGTATATCGTATATCCCAAAGGAAAAGGGCAGCTGTCAAGTGAGGAAAGTGAGAAAACCCTTTATTCCGTGTTTACACAGCATTTACTATTCAATAACTCTTTTGATTATTTGAATACTTGGAGCGAAAAAAGTGTTAATAACAGAGAAAGTGAGACCAAAACGTTCACTGAATACGATTTTATCGGTTAAACCATCGCTTGAAAGACAAACTATTTATACGAATTATATATTCATATATTATATAATGTAATATACATTGGCTCTTACGGGACATTAAATAATAAATTAGTTTACTTTTCACACAATAATAGCCATAACTCCTAAAGGATTGGGGGTTAAGAAAATTGTTGGCCAAACAATTAATCTGATCGTTGAATAATGTCTCCAAAAGTCAATGTGCGAGAAGAGAATCACTCTTATGATCACCCTTTAACTGTATACACAGCCACACGTGTGGTGGCGAAGCCGTACCCCTTTTTATTAAGTCGATAATTCATTGTTGACTGAATGGCCCGAAAGTGTCAATAACTGTACCGCAAACTCTTCTCAGCCTTGGAGTGGATTATATGAGTCGTTATATAATAGATTTTTGCACCGGTGGCCGCCCAACAGCACTAATAAAGATACTAGAGCCTAAAGAAGTTTCGGTTTGTGTTGGGGCTGCAGGTGCTCTACCATTGACTTTTCAATTGTCAAAGAAGTTAAGTACTCACTCAGATGTCTCAATAGAGAAAAGCCTAACCATTGAAGGAGGAACGGGTCAACTGAGGCTGAAAATCACTTCAAGGACCGGAATATCAATATTAATCATTTTTCAACAGTTTTTTGTCATATTTTTTATTATTATTCGCACAACTGATCCATAATTTTCAGACCAATAGACAAAAAATTCATATTTTAAAACATTTTAATACAAAAATTATTATTCAATTCTCGAAAATATTTCATTTTCAGTGAAAAGTCAAATGCCTGTCAACTGAGCGGACAATCAATTTGTTTGAAAATATTTATTGTATGAAAAAAAAATATTATGATTAACACATAAATTATCGATATTTTTGTACAATGAATATAATATAGAAAGTTAAATAGGTGAAAATTTGTTCATGGACAAATAATGTAATACTAGAGAATACTAATGATTTGAAAAGCGTTGATGTGTTTGAAAATTCAATTTTCTGCAGTCTTTGAGTCATTTTCGTTGTTTGTCAACAAAAGTATTTGAAAGTCAATAGTTTTGTTGAGCAAAATAGTGGTCATCAATCATAGGACAGGCCATTCGCAAGCAGTCTTTTGTCAGACACGGCGCTAATAAATCACACATACAAGTGAACAGTTTTAGCACTGGTCACAGCCATAGCTATTAATGCCCTTATTATTGGTGTTGGCCTTAATATTGGAGGCATTATTGGTCGCGATATTGGATATAGTGTTGGCTGCAGTCATACCAGTGGTGCACACAATACTATCACCGAGTTTTATGTCCGTTGTATGGCTACCACTGTCGGCACAATCCATGTCTTTCAGACTGCATCGACATTTGCATGAATTTGTGGAACAACTCCGAGTTGTGATCAGTTCCGACACCGGACTCATTCTTTTATCGACAATTATTTCTTTTTTATGTTTGACGCGTCTATTCTGAAACCTATGATCGATAATTACCATTAGAAACAATTTAATGCCATCCCATCATTCATTTTATGAAATTTTATTCTGTGCTCAATGAGATACTGACCATATTTTGACCTGTTTTTCGCTGAGACCCAAAAAGTGTGCGATTTCTATCCTTCGCAGACGCGATAAATACATATTTTTGTTGAACTCGTGCTCTAAATGAACGATTTGGTTAGAAGTGAAGGCTGTCCTCAGTCGCGAACATCTCTTTGAACTGTCCGACTCTGAAGAGGGCGACAAATCGCGAACTATATGTCACAATAAATTATTGTTTAATCACTCAGATATTGGATTTCAGTCACAAAATTTGAAAAATCAACAGTTATTCAAACTTTTCATAAGAATTGAGTTTAAGCTTAAACTTCAGTTTACTTTTAAAAGTTTATTGAAGTTTAAATGCGATACAAAGTTGACATTTATTGACCAAATTCTGCTTACGATAAGTAGTTAAGCCTAAACCAGTTAAGCTAATTAAACTAGGTTCAATATTAGTTCATAGAAACTTCTTGGTAATTCATTAGATAAAGATATGAGCTTATTGGCAATTTCTTAAGAAAATGATCATGCAATAATCAGTTTAAAGATTAGTGTAATATACTTACTGTTATCGAAGGGATTGACTTCTAATTTATTTGCGCTAAACATTTGTCGGTAATCGACGGTATGCTTTCCATCCGTGGCTTCACTTAAGCCTATTAGTCGCCGGAGAGCCAGCTTTTCATCGCTATCTTTGTCGCGACCGGTCATAAAGTGGGCCGACTTCTCCTTTACTACAACTTTATTACTAGAACTCAGATCGAGCAAAGAGTCCATGAAAAATGACCTCGACATTATTCACACACAATTAATACAATTAAGAAACAAAAGTAGACAAACACTCGAAGCACATGTAAGTCATTAATATGTAAACCACAAGTGGGCCCTCAAATCGATATATTGTGGGGAAGAGTGAAGACTACACTACTTAAGTAAGACGACGAGCGTTGACACACACACCAAAGGGCAGAGTGAGGACAACTTACCAGAGAAGACATCAGTTCATTGAGAAGTTTTCTGCCAAACGTTTTGATAATTGACTCAATCATATATAGAAAGGAGAGGAGAGTGTGAAGTACTCCAGTCCTCTATTCGGACGAATCGGCGGCGAAAGCATTTGTCGGCCGAACACAACTCTCTTGACTACTATAAAAAGTTTATTCTGTGCGACTCCGCCCATCAATTTAAAAAGTATTGTCAGCCGATCCGTTCGATTATATGGACCGCGTGTTCTCTCAGTTGTGTCTTACCCTCTATTTGGGAGACACTCTTTGTATTTGTCTGTTTGTCACCACTGAAGGGCACAGAATGCGAGAGAGAGAGAGAGAGAGAGAGAGAGAGAGAGAGAGAGAGAGAGAGAGAGAGAGAGAGAGAGAGAGAGAGCTGAATTGAACTGGCTTATAATATCTATCCTTTTAAGGTAATAATATTTAGTGGAAAGCATTCTATAATATAATAGCGATTGAATTGAAAATACAGAGAAATAAGAAGACAAATAAATTCTGTCTCTCATTCACTCGCATTTATGCATAGAATGATTGGTGGGGCCGGCAATCAGCTAATAATTGGCCAACTTTTTGACAACCATTACTTAACAGCTCTTTGAATAGTGTTTTGTAAAACTGTTGGATAAACTCCTACTGTAATAGAAATCCAGTCGCAGTACAACTCTGGCGAAACCTGAATCGAGAACTACCGATAACTGGAGACATACACACTATTGATGTGTTGGACTCAAGTTTAGGACAATTGATTTTGTTGGTAGTATTTTGTTAGCACTACTCCACTATTTGAATATGCATTCGACAAATGAATATGCATTTGATTTTTCTCTTCCCTATAATATAGACATCTGTTCTCAGATTTCGACAAAAAAAATCTTTTCAAATAATAGTCCAAAATATAGATAATAATAATAATAAGAATAATAAAAATCTTTTCTAAAACAGTTTTCACGACATTTCACACGACAGACAACAAACTCTTTTTTAAGAGACTTAAAAATTCATAATATTTAACAATAGATCCGACAATGTTTAGGGCACAGACAATAATAGGCCCTGCTACTAAAAGCTTAGCTCTTGCAAGACTGAGCTAGTACATTATATAAATATGCATTAGTTGTGTTTAAAAACATAATTCTGTAGGTATTTGTTGAATACAAAACAGATGTAGGATTGATATCATATTCAATATAAGCACAGAATTGGTATTACAGAGGATTATAATCAGACAAATATACGCTATGGATAGAGATAGGATGAGAGGGCACACAATCACTCGGAGGACAGGGAGCCCAACAAGAATGGTATATATATATATTGCACAGAAATATGTAAAAAATATTACTCATAAGAGACGTCTGTTTCACTGATTCCGTATCGATTGTAAGTAAGGGACGACTCTATTGTTATGATCCGATTTCCAGTCCATGAATATGATTAAAACACAATTTTTATTGAGTTCCGGATCTAAAATGTCGCCAACAAATAGGGTGACCACTAATCAT
>JAQGCQ010000242.1:0-17343 GCA_034699945.1 Chamobates pusillus
AAATTACCAAATTTACTGTAAATTACCGTAAATTTACCACTCATTTCAAAATTACATGGTAATTTTCATCCCTAGTTTTGACACATTTTTTAGTTTATTTAAAATATCGTCAATTAATTAGATTTCAAATATAAATGTTTTTCTATCATTTGTTTGAAAGATAAGTGAAAGTCTAAATCGCTTTAAAGATAGTTTTGAATACAAACAAAAACTTGTGAACAGAATTGTGAACACAATTTATTCAACATTTTGTTGTTTATTATGAGTTCGAAAGTTATTCGAATGAATGGAAACTCGAAACCAATGGTTATTTTGAAGTGAAGTTTGTCTTATTTTCTCATCTGTTATACCAAAACCAAAACAGAATTGATGTAAGTTTTGAATACTGAAGAAGTGGTGGTATATATTCAGTCGATATTAGGAACAGTTCTTTGGCGATGACATCGCCAACTGAGGAGAACAGCGTGAGATTCGATGAGTAGAGCCGGAAATGCGAGATCACACGTGTTTTGGTGGCGATTGATTTAGGCCTAACACCAAACGCACAGCCGAACAGTTTTATTGATTAGTTGCACGCCTTGTTGCACACCAGGCCCTCAGCTCACAATACGATACCATTTATGCCCATTTACTTGGCGTGAAGTCTCATTAGAACTCATCATTTCTCTGAGCACTGACTCTATGTGTGTGTAGTTGTGTAGAATAGCGCAGAATAGACTCTAACCTCACTTATATTGCATTTCATTCGGAGCCAAACCTCAATTCACTTCAATTGCTTCCAGAATTCACTCTCAAAACGATTATTCAAAAACACATTCGACTCAATCAACCCATTCCTAAATAACACAAAAACTTTGTTTTAAAACCGTTTTAAAAGACTCTAAACTTTAGAACACAAATTCAATTACAAATTTAATCTTGATTATTTAAATCATCCATATCCTCTAAACTATACCAAAGTGATTCCGTCAGAGAGAGAGAGAGAGAGAGAGAGAGAGAGAGAGAGAGAGAGAGAGAGAGAGAGAGAGAGAGAACTCACTTTATTTTCCAATTTCTGATTAAAAAACTTGGATTATGTTATCAGTTATGGATTTTAATTATTTCTAAGAATTATTCGTCATTTATTAGAAGTGTGTTAATAATTATAGTTTATTTTTAGAGCAAGGTAACAAATTTACGCAAATTATCTCTTGAATGCTTTAAATGTTTTTAATTTAAATGCTTTTAATTGCGGTTTAAATTCTATTCAATAATCTTAATATTCGTGAATTTGAGGCAAAACTTGAGTTCTTTGGAAATAATGAGCGAAAGGGAGAGTAATAACTAATAAGTTATTAATAAGCGATTACTCGAAGCACTTTCCAAATGAATAAATCAAATGTGAAGAGCGGACCCCTCGCTATGAAAAACTCATAAACCATTAATTTTCTTCAATTAAAAGCAATAATGATTTGCAATTAACTCATTTCAAAATTTAAGACTAATTTTACGCACATTTTATTGAAATTCAGATATCAATGCATATGATATATGATATATCGCTTATTTATAATTTTGCATGCTTATTAATGCTATCAAAAGTTTTAATAGGTCTTCAAACTATTCTATTCAGAAATCTATTTAAAACAAATTTTTGTTAATTCACTTATGGTAATTCATCATGGTAATTCATTTGATTAACACAACAACAAAATAAAGATTGAAAGTATATCAAATTTTAGAATTTGTGCAAGGATAAATGATCAAATGTCTTGGTAATTTTTTTGGCCTCAAAACAATTGAAAATGCAATCATCTTAAAAATGTAATTTATTTTAATTTTTTAAATTGACATTGTTACTATTGTTTATCAATGATATAAATTATCAATAAAAAGTTGTATATATCTTCAAATCTTTGAAATAAAAAAAATGAATACAAATGTAGACAATTTGTTGAGTGTTGTTCAGTGACTCATCACTAAAGTTGTGTCACTTTTTTAATGTAAAATTTCTAATATATATTGCAATTTAGATATCAATCGGATTGAGGGCCGCATTAGTTCCTAAAGCTTTCACTCACTTTCAAAGTCAGTGCTTATATTCCTGTAATTACTTTCAATTGACTGCTCCCGCCTTTCAAATATCGGCCAACCTTTATATCGTCTTTTCGGACACAAAGAGGTTAAAGACATTATCCTTTCCTCAAACAATCTTTTGAATTGAAAATAAAACGAAAACCAATTGATTAATAAAAACATTTCTCAAATAAACCACTTTTTAGATAAATTGACTCACATTTTGGTTACGAATGTTGTAAATGAAAAAAATATGGTATGACTTCAATGAAAGGCCATTTATCACTATTTTATAGGAGTTTGTGCTTCAAATCGAGAGTAAATAAGTTTTTTAAATCTTTTTTGAAGACAAAAAAAAATTTGATTCAATCGAAAATAACAGAAAATCCAATTAAATATTATATAAATATAAAGAAAAGTCAATCAAATAAATCAAATAATTTTAAAAATCAAAACTTTATTTGCAATCAATAATAGTGTTTAAAAAACTATAAATTTGTATATTAATTGTATGGCCAATGAATTATAGAGTGGGTCTCAAACACTGAGTGTTGTATTAGTTGTCAATTTGTAAACTTCCGAATAAATTGGTTTCGATTTCACAAACTTTTGTAAGGCTTTAATTGTCAAAAAAATTGAGTAAAACTTTTACAATAAAATATGATTGAAGTTAAGACTCGATAATTGAAACAATTTAACACCAATTATGACACTTTTATTTGACTTTCACTTAAATTCGATTCAATTTACTATTAATTTTCAAACTGAATCCACTCCAAGACTGACACCAAAAGATACTTTTTATTCTTTGAAAAATATTCGACTCTTTTAACAAATAAAGTGATCGCTTCTCAAAAGGTATGAAAAGGTTTATAATTAATATACAGTTTATATTTATATCAGCTATTCTTCAAAGGAATGAATGAGATTTTCTGACCCAAACATCTATAGATTCTATAGATTCTATACAAATGTATAAAAAAGTGAATAAATTTGCAAAAATGTGTTTTACCCTCTCATAAGTGATTCAACAATAAACAACTGTTCTTATAAGTTATGGCGAGTGGAGTAGAGTTATAACTATTAACAACAAAATAGCAATTAGTATTCACAACAGAATAGCAGAGAAGTTTAATTATGACATGAATGGGGTATTCGTATATCTCGTTTTTAGCACTGGTGATTATAGCTAGTCCTGTCCACTGGCAGTATTGGCTTATAAAAAGAGTATTCATCAATCACTTATGAGAGGGTGTTTGGACTATCCATCGGTTGAGTACCGATTAAACTTTTATAGAGTAATTTGTAATTTGGAGAATACAATAAATACTCGATATTTTGTCAAACCATCGGATTTGAGAAAAATGAGGGACAGTATAGAGAGAGGGATAATACCGAGTATTCACTCAATTTTGATTGTATGTAAAAAAATGAATATTCAGTGTTATTTCAAACATAATAATTCCCGTATTGTCCGCACATTAAAGGTTGCGCTCGCATTAAAAAACTAGAGATTTGTTATTTAAAAACATTTGAGAGCTTTAATAGAGGATTAAAAGTATGATTTGTGGTCACACTTCACTTCATTTCACTATAAGTTAATCATTTAAAGTCATTAAAACTATATATCCGTTAATAAGAATATAAAAATAGTTTTTGATATCAATTGAATGAAATGAATTGCATTACGGTTTCAGACAAAAGTAATTGTCGTTTGAGCTCAGCATAAATAATGGGGAGTTTAAGGTCACAATAGTTTAATGGGCACACATTCGTTCCAATTAATGATAATGTATTAAAACTACCAAAAAAATTATAAATACCGTTAATTAAGTTAAGAATAGTTTTAAATAAAATTAAATGAATTAAAAATTCAATAATACTGTATATAAAGGACTGAAGTTTTCATTTTTCGACGTTTGCTATCAATTCGTCGACCATTTTTGTGAGTTCGTCGTTCTCTATAGTCTTCTGATCGAGTTGTGACTGAAGTCCATTGATTTTCATTTCAGACCTCTTGAGCTGAGCCTTTGTGGCAATCAGTTCGGACTCACATTCTCTTCGCGCGCTTTCGATGTAATTGTTTGCACTGAAAGACAAGATATTAATTTCGAACAGAATTCAGTGTAAACCGAATGAGAGGACTTACTCTTCCAGTTTTTGTTCTGCTTTTGCCTTCAAGAGCTCATACATCTGATCCTTTTCTTTGAGTTTGTCCATCAGTTCCATATACTCTTCATTGAATTGGACTTCTCTTTGTTTGGATTCTTCCAAAGCAGACCTGACCTTATCGTAACGATTATGGATTTCATAGAAGTTCTTCTCCACGTTATTGACTTCTTCGAGAGCCTGAGTTCTTTCAGCACTCATTTCATTGCATTTGTCGATCAACTCATTCTTATCGGTGACCAAATTGTCGATCATTTCTGACGCCATTTCAACGATTTGTTCGTTCAAATTGTGGAGTAAATTAAGCAAAAACTCATATCTTTCACAATTAGTTTCAACTGAATTCAGTCTTTCTTCCAAGTGATGAATGTGTCGGTCCTTTTCAATCAGTTTTTCATGAAATAAGAGCTCTTTTGTCTGAAAATCATTAATCAATTTATCACTGAATTGGTCGTCATTTTTAGATAATAAATCGTTTTCGTTGCCATTTCTTTGCATCGAAGAGTCAGCCCTTGAGTTGTGATTCGCAACAATTAAAGGACTGTTGAAATTCATAAGAGTTGTGCTCTCATTCTGTGGTCTCTCCTCAGCGTAACTCTGGTTTGACATCAAATTCGATATATTAGTGGTGTTTAGGCTCTGATTTATAATCTCAATACGACTTCGAGACTCATTTATACTCAAGTTATTGGTCTTAAGCATAGATTCATTGTTTGAGTCGATTGTGTCGACCAATGGATCAAATTTTCTGAGTAAAGACATTCGTGTCAATGACCTGTTGTCAGTCCCTAATGTCTTCTTTTCGAGAGCTTCCAATTCGTGGACAAATCTTGAATCAGGAATTTTGAGCTCTTCGTCTTTTATCACATGATTTAAGTGAATATTATTGAATCGATTGGTTTCTTCGCGTAACTGATTGTCACTTCGATTGCAATCAATGTTATTATCATTAAAATCGTCGATATCTGAAACAATTGAATTAAAATAAGACAATGAATCAGTTGGTGACGACTCACCGAAGCTATTCATAACTACGGTATTAATCAATTTAATTGAAATCGTTTTGTAATTAAATAAATAATCAGTTAATCAATAAAAAGCGGTTTAAAAGAAATACAAATTAAATATCAAATAATGGCTGAAATCAACGAATCAATGAATATTTCAAAAAAATGTCATTCAAATAATACGTCCAAAAATTGTTGAACTCAATTGAATTGAATTGAATTGAACATGGTCATTCTTACAAATTAGAGCTTGCTCAAAGGTTAATGTACCTTTTTATTTTAGTTGAGATGATTTTTATTATTATTAAGCATGCTAATTATTAGAATATTCAACTGTTTAACACATTTGGTGAGATGTCAAACATTTGATACCTGCAAACTCTGGATGTTTTCAACAGTTGTTCTTTTTGTGTCCTTTCACTCAATTGAGTCAATGGCCGAAGACATCCATTCGGCCAACAAATCATTAGTAAAACAGTTGATTATAATTTGGTTTAAATTATTGATTACAATAAAAATTATTATTATTTACATCACATAAAGCTTCCAATTATTCTAAAAGAAGACATTTTAATGTCTTTGGTTTCAGTCAAACAAATTAAATAAAAGTCAACAAAAAAATTGATTAAATCATTGGTTTTGAGGCAAAACTTATTTTAAGGAAAAATCAAAAGAAAAGTCAAATAATCATCGAATGAATCGGAAAGGAGTGAAACTGTGCTAAAAGTGATTCATATCATGTCTGACTGTTGCCATCCATAGACTCGTCGCCAGAATAGGGTTTGTCTCCATTTGTACGTTCAATACTGGATGGACTCATCTGAATAGAGTCTTTGCGGTCACGTCTGTCATCTCTGGTGTGACTTTCATTGTGTGTCTCATTGTTTGTGTGATTTTCTAACTTTATTTCAATCGAATCTTTATTTCGTGAACTCTTCGAGTGGTGTCTGTTTTCGTGACCTTTTCGTGACTTTGAGCGGGAGTTCGATTTGGAACGAGATCTGCTGTGAGTGTGATGTCTATGTCTATGAGTAGAACGATGGGGAGAACGGGACCTACTTCTGGATCTATGGCGCGAACGGTTGTTACTGATTATAACAAACATTGCCATTAGAAAAGGTGTTCAAAAATGAGTCGTACAAACCTTTTGGTGACTCTTTCTCGAGAACGGGATCTCGATTTGTGTCGTCGAGTGCTGTCTCTTCGACTACTATTTCTTCGACCACTGCTTCGATCTCCGCTTCTGAAAGGAGGTCCGCGTTCTTTGAATCTCATTTCTGAGGGCGCTTTAGTGGTAAACACAAACTGATGGTTAATATCTTTAATCGTAATCTTTTCAGTCTTTATGTGACAAACTTTTTCTGTCTCCCTGTGCGAACTCCACTTCCAGTTCTCGTCCAAAGAGACGCATTCTATCCAAGTTATGGACCGCTTCTTCGGCTGATCTCAACTCATCGAACGTTTAAAACAATGGATAAAAGTTAAGGAAAATAATGTTTTTTTTGAATTTGTTTTATGAAAAAAAATTGGAAAATAATTTCAATTGTCTTCAGACCTATCGATCCATTTTTAACTAATATATCATTATTTGTCAAAATTAACAAAAATATCATCATTTAAGACATAATTGAAATAAAAATAATTGAATTAAATGTAATGATAAGGATATTGAACGTAAGCGAAACCACGCGGTCGGTGCGAGTAGTAGTCCAGAGGTATATAGACATCGGTCACGTGTCCGAATTCACCGAAAAGCGACCGCAAGTCGTCAGACCTGTTCCGCACACAAACCGACAAATTATAAGACAATCAAATCATTTAAAGGCATTTCAATCAAATCCATAGAAATTGAATGCAATGCAAAAATGGGACAAAACGTGTGATAAAAGCTATTTGAGGCACAGATGGCTAACAAATGCCACTCAAACACAAAATACAGGCATTGCATATATTGTAGTCAAAAAGATATAAGTACTAGGTGACAATAGTGACAAACCTGGTCACTTCGGCCACATTGCGAACGAAAAGCGATCGATTGGAGGGTCCGAAAGAACGGGGCATTTCGCCACTCAAAGAGCATTTAATTCAATCAAACTCTGTTAATATTTGGTCTCAGTTTTCAATCAAATGATTTTGTCTTTCAATTAAATCGAGAGATAATGTATTGAATTATTTAATTAATTATTAAAACTATTGATTTACAGACAAAAAGCTGTGAAATGTTTGGATGAAAACGTTTTCGATTTTATTTCTTAAACACAAATTACGTCCAATTTTTTGCTTTCTCTTTGAATTAACGGAAAGTGAATTAAAGTTTTGATTTCAATGATTGAAGAAAAAGACTATTAAATCGAGAAATTAATTAAAAATTAGTATTTGTCTTAATTCCAGTTTAAATATAAATAATCGAGAATCTAAATAATAAGGAAGGGGTTCGTTATTAGGGGTTGTCTTCAATTATGGTGTATTGGAAGCACTGATTGGACGATAATCTCAATGTCTTTCAGTTATTAAAAAATAGTTTTGTAAACAAAATATTGGATTACTTTTAAGTTAAATACAAACGATGGCCGACAATAACTCTCATCCATCAACTGATCCAATGCTTGACTTGGAATGGATTGAACTCAAAGAACAGATGACAAGAGGAAGACACGTCAATGAAATGCCAATTGGCTCAAGATTAGTGGCCAAATGCAAAGAAAACCCATTGGTTCCCATCGGTCTGTTCTCATGTGTTTACCATATCTTTTAAATGTCATAATTGAATAATTTGGACACTAATTATTTGATTTGTATCGGGATATAGGCATCAGTGCCACCACTTTCTGTTTGGCATATGGTCTCATTTGTATGAAAAGAGGCGATTCCCGTAAACAACAGATAATGATGAGGGGTCGGGTCCTCGCACAGGGTTTCACTGTTTTGGCTCTCGTCTCAGGTATTATGTTTTCTTTGGTCGATAGAGTCAAACAATCATAAAATACTTTTTCTAAATATTGAGACATTTATTGTTAGTTTTATTCAATTTTTGGTCAATTATTAGACCGTTTGTGTATATATTGACCATCGCTTGAGAGCTCCACTCATTTAATGGTCATTCAATTGTCTCAATTGTATCTCATTTATAGCTAATAAAACTTAGAATTTTTCTTTTAATTTAATTTAATTCTCCAAATTTAATGATTATTTTTATTTGTGTCTCGTTTACTATTGAATTGAGCATGTTAATTTGAGCTAATTTGTTGTATATTAGACACATTTTACTCAATTATAGTTTTTCTTTTGAAATTAATATCAAAACATATGAAACACTAAAATAAAAAAGAGTTTATTTATTAAAAAGCGTACTTTTAATGATTTCAATCATACTTACAGTTTGAGTGAACTAATTGTTAGCTCGCACTGTAATAACAAGGAGAATTGTACCATGATCAAATTCTCCATTTTTTGTCAATTTATATATTGAGTGATCACACAATTTGATTACTTTTTTAACGAAATGAGTTGATTCGGGTTTTATTTTGAATGACACGAGTATTTCAATTGAATGCAATTCTCAATTTAAATGTTATGGTTATTACAGCGCGTCGTAACCACAATGAGGTTGCCTTTCATTTCAATGCAAACACTCTTTCAATTATAGAGTCTTTCTCTCAGATTTGTCTTCACTTGGATTCTAAAGAGAAGCCTATAATTTGATAATTTGTGTTCACTATTAGTTATCATTAATTAAAACAAAAATAAATAATTTCCAAATCTATTTCATTCATTAGTTTTAAATTGTAGTCAATCGACAAAAACAACAAAACTTTAGTTTTTTTAGTAAAATTTATGTAATCATTGAATGTGGAAATTGTTATAATGTTATTAATCAATGCAAATATAATTCAAAACTGTTAAACAGATTCTCAGTTTAGGGCCATTCAACTTAAAATTGATTTTTTATCCAAGTTGGTTTTAATATTTGGAGAATTTGGTCTATATCAATTTGAGTGCTATAATTGATTATAACAACTCTTGTTTAGTGTTAGAGTATTCTATAATTTGAAAGTTTGAGACCAATTATGACAGCAATAATTGTATAATATTGTGATACCTGTGCTGTGGATGTTGTGTCCAAATATTAAATAAGTAATCAATGGATTAAAATATTGCATTCAATGCTTTTAATCGGGAAAATAATATACAAAAAGGCTTTTAAACTAAAATATATCAATAAATCATAACTGAATTTAAAAGTTATTTTAAAATATATCAATAATAATAACAATAAGACATTTAATCTATTTTTTAAAATCAAATATAATTATTAAACATTTCTAACAAATCGAAAGTATATAATAAAAACAAAATGGAATGCAATATAAGGCATGTCTTGAATGTGGATCTTATGTTCGGTTCAATTAAAACAATATATCAATGATTTGTTTGGAAAATAATTAACAAATAATAACTGGAATGAAGTTCGGGATTAGGTTTACATTCAATGTATTCTACACTCAAATCATACATCGGTTTCGAAAACATATGAATTATCAAACAAATGGATAACCGGTAAAGATATTCAATGATAACATTTCAGTAATAATTAATAATAATTGTGGTGTAAATACTACGATATCCTCAAAATGATTGGTTTGTGCGATATGTTAATCAACTTTATATATAACTCTTTATACAAATCATAATCACTTTGAAACATAAGTACAATATTAATGATAATAATAATTGAATCCAATAATAATTTTGGTTACTTTTTGTCGATTCTATCAAAACGTTTGTCCTCTTAATTGAAAAATACATTGAAATGATTTGAATAATTAATAAATAATACTTAAAACAACGGCAAGTCGTGTCAGTATTGCACCGGTGGATATTATCTGGATAACTATTTTGTTTTGTTTTTGACTCAATTTACAGAATTGACACAAAAGTCGCGATACTCTAGTATTGCACAAACAGTCGGCTAATGACCACCACTCGGGTTAAACATATTCTCTATCACTCAGGAGTTCACTATTTTTTAAATTAAACAAAAAAATTATCAAAAGAAAGCGTTTTGTGTAATAAATGGATAACTTTTATAGTAATTTAATGATTGGAATATAAATCAAATATCGTTTGTCTCACTATTAATGGCACTAAATATGAATACAAACGTCAAGTATTAATATATTCGACAATATATTAATCAAATGTATAATAATATATATATATATATAATTTGTGTTAACTATTCTTTAAAAGCTTATCATTTTAGTGATTAGTCTTAAAATCTAATAAATCTTTTCCTTTGGTTTTTGCAAATTTTAATTTTTTTCCTTTCTTTGAATTAATAATTAAAAACATTATTTCAGGCATTCCTTCAAAAGTGTATGACTACGAAAATTTGGATCAAATATATGTGTTATAAAAATATTAAAATCATTATATTTGTTATCAATATTTAAATTTCATATCAATTGAAATATTTAGTCGAATGTCAAGTGTTTTCTCATCTCATGATATGATGTGTTTTTTAATGATATTTTGTGCCCTTTTTTACTAAATTAATTCAATATTGAAAATATTCAAACATTAATAACTCGAATAACTTGAACTGAAGGTCATGACCCTGTAGTCCACAACTCAATTATGATTAGCCAAACATTGGTCAGTCGGTCCAATTGGTCAGTTGTTCCAATGGTTCCAAACAACTCAAACAATAATAGCATCACAGCTGAGAGACAATGGATTCAAACGAAATAATCTTCAAAATAATTAAGACTAGAGATCGACATCTGATCGGCCGGTTGTGTGAGCCGTTGTCTGACGTGCAAAACAAGGCACCCGTTTTCCGAATATCGGAATACATGTATATTTGCGGCACTTTATGTCACACTTGAATGTATGCCTTCAGACTCTTCACTACTACTTCACAATTAGTTTCCTATACTTAATAGCTCTCAATCTTTCTTTCCAAGAGCTGACACTTCTTTCAATAGTTCCAGAGATGTGTTCACAACTTCATTGTCGTTATCGTTGTCTTCATTTTCTGACTTTGTATTTGATTTCAAAGAGTTGTTAACAAGTGATGACTTAATCAGACTCTCGAGAAGTAGTCCTCCGTATTCGTTGTTGTGATCGCTCTGACTCTTACCCGACTCCTCATTCATTCGGGCGTTTTCTTGTAATTTCCTCATCATATTTGACGCAAAGAAGTTGTGACTATTCCCCGAATTGTTCACCTCTGATGATAAGAATGGGAAGGCTGATTGCCATAATGGGATAGTACTACTCGAATCTATGGCAGAAACATCAGACGACCCATTCATTATCCGATTACCAGTACTTCCATTTGTTTTATTGAGGCCTTCCTTTTTGATTGTGGGTTCACTCAAACGCTTCTTAGGTCTTAACAAATGTCTTTCTTTGACTTTATATTCAAGAGTAGAGTGCGGGACACCGAATAACGTCCCTATTATTGGATAAAAACAAATGAAAGCTTAAGAAATGAGACACAAAAATGAGAGAAACAACTGACCGGCTCTGTGGACACTCATTTCGCCCCTTTGGACGGCTTTAACAGCTTTGGCCAAATCATCTCTGTTGTAGTTCCTATATCTTCCTCTTTTGGGTCGATTCCTCTTTTCAGGAGTGGATGTATTGCTGTGATCACTGACATTACCGCTGTTCTTGAAGTCAGTAGAGTTGAGTCCATCGTATTTGTCGTCATTGATTAAGGCGTCAGAACTGGAATCCTCTGAATTGTTAATAATTGAAGAATTGTGAGCAGAGGTCGAGTTATAAAGTCGTTGACTAATACTCTTTGCAATAATGTCTTTCAAAGAGAAGCTTTTGTTCTCGAATTCATCGTTAATTCGTTCATCACTTTCTATATGACTAGAAGAAGTGCACAACTGGTTCACGGCTTCGGTATCACTAGTGGTCACATTCGGCTGCTCTTCGTTCGATTGTTTGACGGCAGCAGAACTGGTCTTAGGTTTATAGGACGGAACCTTCAGTATCACATTTGAATTACTATTACCACTAAGTTCTGGTTGTGATTCACATTTATCACCATTTGATTGATTCGATGATTGGCTCGAAGTGGTTGTTCGGGCCGTTTGCACGATCTGGTCTTCGGCCAATTTGCGGATCAAATCAGGCAACATCGGGAGGTTTGATGTGGACATCAAGTTTGTAATATCATCGCAATTGTCTTCTGTTTGGCGTTTAGCCAAAGCTATATTTAACAAAAACTGTGTGAACAACGGCGCTAATGGCGACAACGCCTGTCCGCAATCGATTGTTGACAGCAATTGGATGGTCGCTAAGGCTTCACAATTGTACAAATCGGTCATTGAGTTGAGACCAACGCCCGGCAAACCCAACACTGACTGTGCCGTTGATTCGCTAGACTTGGTCTTTGCAGAATCGGCGCCACTGCTATTGACATTAGCTCTCTGTGTGATAGTGTTCTTCAGAATCTGTTTTAGTGATTCACTCGCAGACGTAGAACTGTTGTCTAACATATGGCTGAGCGCTGAGTTCACATTTTCAACGTTATTATTATTACTATTATTATTTATTTTATTTTTATTTAAAAGCGAAGATTTTGATGACTTCTTTAAGTGAGTGTTGTTTGTGGTGGTGTTGGTGGGAATGGCAGGTGTTGTTGATGTTGTGCTCACTTTGCGTTTACCGTTGTTTGAGCGGTCGAGCGCTAATTTATATACTTTGTTCCTTAGAGTAGATCGTGGAATGCCATAAATAACAGCAGCCCTTCTGGTGCCTAATTTACCACTTTGTATATCTCTGAGGGCAGCGCTCAGCTCTTCTTCAGTGTATGTTCTCTTCCACGTCGTGTTTGTCGGCAAACGGTTTCGTTTTCTATTGGTTTAAATTTAAATTAACAAAGACTGAAACTAAGGACAGAATAAGATGTCACTCACATGGCTTTGGTGGGAGTCGACGGTTGCGGTACTTTAATGAGCGGATTCTCGGTATCACTCGTTTCAGAGTTCTTGGAATGTATTTGTTTAATGGCTGATCCCTTATGTCTTGAATGTACGCTGAGATCTAATGGTTGATCGTTCAGATGCGGCGAATGAGAGGACTTACATAAACAGTTGGAGAGACCACATGATGAGCATTTGTCACCACTGTTGGTGTCATCAGATGTCTTGTCATCTGACAACTGATCACAGGGCGGGACAACACTTTCCGAGTTCTGCATTGTTTGAGACAAATATTGAAAAGTTTTTCAATGAATTTTAAAATTAGAATTGAAGTCAAGGAATAACTAAAAGTGAAGACTAATTGAGTTGTGCCTCAAATTAAATCTCAAATGAAATGAATGAAAGTTTTTCACTTCAGTCACTCCTAAAATCCTAAACCAAAAACAGAAGTGAAATGAGACGAGCCTTCAATTACTTGAATGCAATCAATGCGTGGAATGGTTTGGGTATTAGTTATTCAATATTTAAGCGATTGATTATTAGAATAAATTCTTATAATGTTATTAATATATGAGTTATAAAAACATAATAAATATATAATACATATAACATAGCAATCATTTGATGCATAGCACGGGTTAACGTTCAAAAGTATTGACTTACATAAGAAGATTGTGATTTACTATTACAAAAATAACACGTTTCCAACGGACTCCAGTCTTGTGGTTGTGTCTGATCCACACAATTGAATGGAGTCATTAATTTTCTCCATTTTCTGCCTCCCATTAATTCTTGAGCCACTCTTTCCATTCCTAATATCAAGAATTAGACGAATATTGAGTTTTGTTAGTTTTGCCGCAATTATTGTCAAAAGATTACATTTCATACAATCATAGCTATCATACACTCAAACAAATTGTATGAAAAGGCAGTCAAATGCAGTCAATGATCATTAAATGTAATGCATTTGCAAATTACGCTAAAAGTCCAAACTTATTAACATATAATCAAAAGAATTGTACATAAATTTAAGTCATTTCAAACTCAAATGTTTATTCAGTCATAAATTCGGCCGTTTTTAGTGTTGGCACGAATTCTACAAATTAATCGCTAAATTCAACTCTTCTATGAAAATGTAGTTTCACTTCAATTGTCTCTATCCATGAAAACTGCACTTCCCTTTGAATTCCCTTTCAATTCTTATGAAACTAAATTCTAGTCATTAAAATCGACAAATCTTTTAATTTCTATTTAAATTCCAATTATTTAGAATTAAAATTAAATTCACAAAAATTTTAAGGTAGAGCTAAATGGAGAGTAAGAGTGAGAGAGAGTGAGAGAGTGATCACAATTTGGCAGAATATGTGTGAGAGTTAATGTGTATCCGTCCTGTGTTTTACGTCCTGACAATTAAATAAATTTGGTTTTGATATTAATTTTTGTCTAAAAAATTAGAGGATCGCATGCATTGCCTGATCATTGCCTGAGAGCGCAAAGTGTTGTTTACGACTGAAGCCCACAATTAAGTAGTGATTCACTTTTCATAGCAAAAGACTGCAATCACTTGAATCACGACCTAATTTGAAGGTTTCGTTCTTAACTCAAATTTTTATCCTTCTCTCCATATTAAGCATATTATTGTTGTTTCACTTATTTTCTACTTATATCTCAATACCTGTTCGTTAGACTTTGTAACGAACGCCCAAACCTTTGCCAAACTATTTCTTTTATATCAATCAGGTTTCAAATATTTTATTTCAATTTTTATTTTCTTATTTATGAAGAAATATAATATTATTCTGAACTATATTTTTATTGAAACACAGTTTTAGAATTTTCATTGAAAACGAAAGTTTTCATTAAAAGATTAAATTTTGGGAAAAATTTGTCGAAAATATTTTCCCAAAATTTCTAAATAAAGTTTGAATTAATGAATGAGTGGTTCTTTTGCTCACAAATTAACCCAAAATGAGATCAAAAGTGAATCGAAAGACGACTAAAAAATAATGAATCGATCGCTTTATGGAATAAAATGGTCCCAAAAAAATGTTAGGTCTGGAGAGGATAGAGTCGACCCGTTTTCACTAAAATGGCCTAATTTTGATAAAAGGGAACCAATATTTACAATATATTGCAACGCATTCTATTCACTATCAGTTTTAGAGTTAAGGTCTTCCACTTTTGAAGCTATAATTTATATTAAATGATAGATATTTGGCGTAAAAGCAATGCATAGTTTTTGGCAAACATTGCAAACATTGGACTCAAATGTGAATTAATTTGAGTGAAAACTAATACAAATTGAAACTTAGAATTGCATTAACAAAGTCTAAGACATAAGATATTATCGATATTTGTAATGAAGAAGAGCTGTAAACAAGAAGTGCTTGTAATAAGTGTACGCAAATCGACTCCAGAGTGGAGTCAGTGCCAGAAAAGTAGTGTCAAACACAACGAGGAAATTAGAGATTTTTCTCCAACTTATTAGCAATGAATGCAATATTAAGAGTCAAGACATACACACATTCATACATATCATACATAATATAGTAATAAAAAACTATTGACTCAAAAATATATATCAAATTTTATTTTTGAATCAAAGCTCTATTTTTAATAGATATATAGATTTAATTATATCAGACAAATATAAATATAGTTAGAGTAGAGTGGAGTGGATTCACATACCGCAGAGGAGCGCAACATTTTTTTGCCATTTGCTTAATTCTTTGCGAATTGTACGATGCTCAATTGAACACCGCTTACACCGTTCCGCCATTTTTCGCTTTCAATCATTACCATTACGTCATAAACATCCTTATCGTTAGTCTCTGTTATATCTAATACTTCTCATCGCAATCGCAGCCAAAAAATCCAATCATTCAAAGCATTGCGTAATAAAAACTATTCTCACTTTTTATCACTAATTCTCTCAAACTTTCTCTCCGTTTAAACAAAATTTGGACTAAATTTTGGTTTACTTTGACTTTAACTCGTTTTTTGTGTCGTATTTTTAACAAATCAACGCTTAGAACAGAAGAGCTGTTCTTTCTCTCAATTAATTCACTTTTTTTCTCTAATTTATTATTATTTTTTGTAAAAATTCATTAGTTTTGCTATCATTTCGTTTTTAAATTTATTTAAATTTATGAAAGTATTACTGAATTAATGAAATATTGATTTTTAATATCAAATAAATAGTTTCTTGAAATCATTTTTTTCGATAAAAATTTTAATAAATTAGTGATTCTTTCGGTATTTGAATGAGAATTACAGTTATTCACAAAAATGACCCAATTTAGACAAAAAAATGACTTTTAAGTTACCTCGTTTGAATAAAAAATGCATAATTAATTTTCAAATTTCAATTCTTCTAACTGTTTTCATCTTGTTAATCTTAATTTTGGTTAGTTTCAGTTAAAAGCAACTAGTTAAAATTGGAATTTTTGAATTAAAATTGAAAAATGAAATTATGAACTTGACAAATTTATTAAATTATTTTGATAATTGAGATAGATCAATATTAATTCCACTCATCTAACTAATATTGTGTGGATAAGTTTAGAAACTAAACAAGGTTCATTGAAAGTACATTTTAAATATTCTAGAATCTAGGTGAATTTAACTATCTATATTATTAATTATTAAATATCTATTAGTTCCTTAGTATCGAATGATTCATCTAGATTTTCAAAATAAATTGATCTTGATTTTATTAAAATAATTAATTAATTTTAAATTTAATTAAAATTCATCAAAATTATAAATAACCCCCTTTTCCTTTTCAAGTTAATAGATTTCACCTTGATAAATTATAAGTGGAATATGTAATTTTTTGTTTGAATTATAATAAATTTTTTTTTTAAAATAATTATATGTATTATTAAATTTATTTTCCTTCAGAAATACGCAAAGCGAATATTATTTGACTAGGTACAATTGAAATCTAAAAGCCTGAAAAGGGCGGTTCTCTTTTGAATGCACATACAATTTGTTTGTCTCTTCAAAAGAGAACTGCCCTTTCAGACCATAAGCTTTGAATTGACAAAAATTTCATTTCAATATACAGACATTCGCAAAATATGATACAATCTCAATTTTTTCTTTCAAGCTCAATTTATCCAGGTTGCAAGAGGAGCTGGAACTTTTTATTTTAAGGTTCAATCAAC
>JAQGCQ010000243.1:0-17295 GCA_034699945.1 Chamobates pusillus
CTTTTGGTTTTCATTTAATAAACAAATACATTGTTTTTATTACTATCAGTCTATCACTCAATTATCTTATTATTAGTCTTTTTAATTGAATGAAACCATATTTGAAGCCTTTATTCTGTGCTCTTATAAGTGGACTCCAATTTCTATCTGTTATTCAATTCATTTGACGTTTAAGTTTTTTTAAGTCAATTATTGACATATTTTTGTGATAATTTCATTCTCAAAATACAGTTCTCTTTTTATTAAATTATTAAATTCACGCAATTCTTATAATATTCATTGAGTTATAATAAAGAGCTCGAAATTATAGCTCTATTTTTGCATTAAATTTGAGCCAATGATAGGATGAGAGTCGAAACAAACACTGAATTATTCTATTATTTCATTCAAAATCTATTTTATTAAACAAATACTGGAATTTCAAAAATACATTAAATATTTATTTGAGTGTAAAATGGATTTAATTTCTTATTATTTCAAATTTCAAAGTTTAAAAATAATAATTATTTGTCTCACATTTAGAGTAATGATTTCATTACATTTTCAAATCAAGTCTTCATTAATCCTCTCGTTTTACAAAAGAAGTACTTTTTATACAAATTCTAATATTAAATGAAAACAAAGAATACTCGAAACAAAACAAAAATCTTTTGATATGAGAAGGTATCGAACGAAACGAATTGAATACAATCTGAATAATAGACAATGAATTGAATATTAGAGTTCTGGCAAAAAACTATTTACTAGACTTTTGGTTGAATATATTATTAAATTTTATCAAGTTTGTTCTTTCATGCAATCAAAAGGCTTTGAATTATTGTTTTCCTTTTCTAACCATTGAAATGAAAAATTCATGAAACAAATTACTTAATCAAAAGAGAAAATATAAAAAATTGAAATTCACTGCAATTCTTGATATTATTCGGAAAAAACAGTTTCACTGAATTGAGTGAACAAATTAAAGACAATGAAAGCCAAAGTCATATAGAATTCATTAATCTTGTTATCAATTTATCATTTATTTCATTTGAGGCTATAGTTTAATAACCAAATAAAACAAATTGATATAAAAACTCTATAATTGATGAATAAAATAGATTTATTTGAAACTAGCATAATTTAATGGCTTTCATTTATAATCAGATACGCGATTCTTCACAAGAAATCACAGAATTCAAAGAATTTCATTAAATAATAAATAAGAATATTATTCTTTTTGATCCTAAAATTACCCGAATATAAAGGTATTGAATATTTGAGATCAGAATTTATTCGATCATATCTTATAAGAAGTTTTATTATTTGTTTTATTCATTTTAAGCCAAAAAATGTTAAATTCTAATATAATACTATACTTAATGATAATATATGTTATAATATTTATCATAACTCTTAGTTTGATTACCATATATTCTGCCATATATTTAATACTCGCCTTTTTGTTCGCTCATTGCGTTAGACATTCATTTTTCTCACATAAATTTATATTCAAATGTCTTTATTCTAAGTTTTAGACTCCAATTCTTTAGCCAAGAGTTCGCTGTAAAAGACTTTTCTTTTATAACTCGAAGGCAATAGAATTCCTTCCCTTTCCTTTCAAATCATTTATCAGTTCTTAAGAAATAGTAAAAAATTTTAAAAACAGAATAAAGATTTGTAGTATTAGTGAGAAAAAAAGGAGAAAACAGAATAAATCAATAATCAGTGCCATCTTGGTCTTTTATTTAATCTTTCATTGAGTCTTACATTTCCCAATTTCATTTGAATTAAATATAATTTTGGAAATTTTTAAACTCAAATAATTCCTAAGAAAACAAATTAATTAATATTTCAACTTTTGTTAACTTTTGTATTACAAATGAAATGAATTTGAAATTTGAAACGAATTCAGAGAATTTTTGAATAAAAAAAATACTCAAATTCCTCTGTAATTCATTAAATAACTAAAAGTTATTACATAATTTGGAGCAAGGGAATTTACAGTCGGTTGGAGAAGAGCCGAAAAATAGCCTAAGACTTGCTTTAATACATTAATTATCGATTTATCATTGGCTAAAGTGTGAGCTTTTATGCGCTGTCACTATATGTCTGCCATTTATCGCCTTTTATTTATCACTAAATCCATTGAAAAAACTCACACTTCGTCTCAAAATACATATTTTAATGCAGTTCTGAATATTTTTGGTGTTATTTTTTGAGATAAATTATTTTCATTAAAAAAATCATTTATTTTGAAATATATTAGTTTTGGAGTAAATCTTCTGCTCTGAGCAACTCTTAGCACTTCAATTAAATAGACCAAGATTATAATGAAGAATAATTGAACAGTTTTTTTTCCTTTCAATTGAAATCTATTTTAAGTTCATAACAATTAATCTCTTTTTTAATTTCTCTTTGTAGCACCAAGATTAGATCTGGTTAAGCCCGAGGACGGATATCATGCAATAGTCAAAGAAAATGATCGAACAGTAATAGTCTCTCCAAGAATTAAAGTCATCGATGGTATGTATTAATGCCTTTTTTAATCTTATTTAAGCCTTTAATGGCACACAAAACCAATTCTTAAATCAATTTTTCAATAAACAAATTGAATGTAAATTCAATTGATTTGAGAGACTTTTGTTGGAGAATAAGATTTTTTGGTGAAATGTTTTTGTGAAACGAATAACGAATACATTATATATTAGATTTAGAATAAGAATAGAAAAACAAAAGTAGTTTTTATGCCATTTTATGCCAATACAAAGTGTATGCCTTCCCTTCCTTTCCCTTTGAGTCAAAGTTTTTATATTCGGAAAATAAAATATCAGATAATATACTGTAAGGAATAGTAGTCGACAAAACCAAAAGCCAAAAATCCTTTAAAAATCCATTTTGCAGTTCAATTGACTCAAAAAGATTAAGGAATCCTTTCATTTGAAATGATGAGAATAAATGAGAAATTTCTTGTTTTTCAAAATGCATTCAATAGAAACGTGAGCTTCAATTGAGGAATCGGTCGGTTATTCAGTATTTCTTATTTTCTGCTAAAAGCCAAGAATCGATCGACAAGACTGACAAGAATTGCGATAAAGTGTTCCAAAAATTAACTTGGTCGTAAACACTAATCCGATTAAAATGTCTGCAAAACTTAATTTATATAAATTTCTTTGTTTCTCAAAATTTCCGAACAAATGTTGTAAACATTCAACAAAAAGCTTAACGAAAATTTAATTTGAATTTTTTTAATTTAATTATAATTTTATCAGTCAATCGTTTTATATGTGCTGTTCTTCTAATCAGAAATAACTTAATCTTATTATAATTACAGCCGAAGTGTGTAGTATTGAAGTGGTAAACAAACATCACAGCGAAGTTCCCTTCGAAGTCCAGATCACCGACAGACTGAACGGGGAGGCCATCATCGAAGCCAAGAGGGAACTAAATTGTGAGAAACGGAGATCTTATAAATTCAGTATAAGAGCCGTCGCCTGTAATGGTCTTCACTCAGAAAAGTAAACTTCAATTTTATTTACGTTTTCTCTTCCTTTTGGTTAATCTCTGGAGAAATACATTTCACTTATCTTTTTGTGAACCAATAAATGACACCAAAAACAGAGACGGAGTCCAGAAATTAATCAATTAATTGATTCTTATTATTAAATGAACTGCACTTAAGTTTCATTAAAATAGTGCTCCAAAAAGGCATCAATCGATTCAACAATAAATTAAACAATTTGTTTTAATCGAAATTCTACCTTGATTATTTACATTAATTCCTTAATATTACTAATTTATGCTAAACAACTATTTTAATTAAAATTTAACCATGTTAATTTGTTTTGCTGTAGTGCCACTGTTCACGTGACTGTCGAAGATGTCAATGAATACCCGCCAGTGTTCCGACAGGACAGTTATACCGTAACAGTAAATGAGGGCCGAATAATTGACCCCATCGTTCAGGTGGAGGCGTTTGACCATGATTGTTCATCTAAATATAGCGACATTTGTAAATATGAGATCATTGGTGGCGACAAATTGGAGGCGCCCTTTGTTATTGACGCCAACGGCAATATCAAGAACACCAGGGGCCTCTCATGGAAAGAGTCGCACAACCATATCTTGGAAGTGGTCGCCTATGACTGCGGAATGAAGAGATCTAAGCCAACACTAGTCAACATCAAAGTGAATAAAGTGTGTCAACTCGGATGGAAAGGTAGGCCTAAAAAAGCATTTCTTTCATTTCATTCATTCGTTTAAATTAATTTTTTTGGACTCAAAATAACGACGAAATTTAAATTAATCTTAAATTTTATTCATTCGTTTTGTCCATTAAATTAATGTTATTTCAGTGGAACAGACATTAAGAGTAAAACACCTCTTCTCTGTTCATTTGGTTCATTGCCGGCAATTAATTTATTCTGTGCTCTGAAATGTTCATCAAATGCATAGAGTCTTGAATTCTAGCCTTTAATCGGTTTCTGCTTTACTTCAAAATCATAATTGAAATTCATTTTTCGTTTATATTTTTCATAATTTAAATAAAGGTTTTCATAATTCAATCAAAACATTTGATATTTAAATGGATTCTAAAGAAGTAAAAATAAAACATTAAATTCACTATTTTTTCAAGAATTCTATATTCTTTTTAGTTAATGGACTTTCAATGAGGAATAACCTTGCTTCTTTTCATTTTTAGAATTTCCTAAAAATTTTATTAAGATTTTAATATTTTCTTTTTCATTCATATTATTAAAATAAATGGCATTCGCTTTCAATTTATTCATTCATATTTTAGAGTTAATAAAATTTTCTCTATTAATATTATTAGCTAGGTCATCAATTTTTGAAATTCTTTAGTACTCAAAGTGAAATTTATTTATCCAAGACTTATATTGACTGACATTCAGTGCACAGCTTTTTATGCAATGAAACGAAAAGCAAATAAAAATTGTCGAAACTCTTAGAGTTTAATGTCTTGTTTCACATTAGGAATCAAACCATTGAATCCGTTAATTCTTTTGCGAACACTTTTATTAACTTATTCTTGAGATCAGAGAACAGAAACTAAAGACTAAAACCAAAGATTGTCGAATAGATAGCAAAGAAAGGACTGGCATTCAAACACAATGTCTGTCCATTCGATTACATTAATTAAACCAATTTTTACTCTTTCATCGAATGTTAAGAATTTGTCAGTTGTTTTAAACTGCAATTTATTACTTACCACTGATGTGACCCCAGTTTAAATAGTCGGGTAAAGGGGGGTCGTGGGAGAAACTAGTTATATACCTTGCTCATCGTATTCTATCTTCTCTCTTACTTCAATCAATTTGATAGTCGAAAAGAGTTTCATTTGAGACTTAACTCTAACTCTTTATATATCTTTTTTACTCCTCATTACTGTTAATGTTGTCCTTAAAGACAGATATTTTTTCATTACCAGAAGACTCACATTTTAAGTAATAAAGGATTTGAGAATAAAGTGTTGTCTTTCCTCTGTTGAGGCACTCTCTCTATCCGTCAGTTTTCACGTCTAATATCAAAATTATTACTCTTTTCCAAAAAAATTTAATGCATTTTTCAGTGAAACAAAAATTTTATCCATTAATTGATTTGACTGTAATTTTAAGTATTATTCGGATTATCTTTTTTTCTCTCTACTATTCGTGAGCTTTAATCTAAAATCTGGTCATTAGTTTAGTTTATTAATTAGTATTTGAATTTAAGAGATAAATAGTAACGATTTGCAAATACTATTTATCTGAGTTTCTCATCATTAGAATCATTAGTGAAGTCATAGTTTACATAATAAGTGTTTGAAACACATTTACCCGTATTTTTAGTCTCCGGCAAAAAAAATCGATAAAAATTTTCGATTCCTCTTCGGTTCACGTCTTTTCCGGATATAATATCTGATAAATTAGTTTCATTTAATCTTTCACTGAAACGATCGCCTCATTTATATAACATTTTTTTCGGTGATTTGCGAACAAAAAATAAATGAACTGAAAAACAAGACTCAAAAAACTATAGAAAAATTGTCAGAAAACAGAAGAGTATTATCCATCAAATTATTCAAAGTTATCATTAATTACAGTTATTTTTTGTCGAAACTCGTATTCAATACCTTTTTAGGAGTATTTGAACCCAAAAGTGTTTCGTGAGGTTTATATCCGAAACAATGCCATCATTTTCTCGATTCTCTAATTAATGAATTGCGAGGTTTTTGGCATTTAAATCGTTAATCGACTCAAACGTACAGTTCATTGATATATGAATAGTAGGGAAAGCCATACATCACTGCTATTAATAGCCATAAATCTTGTAAAATATATCCTAACTATTGGTTTGTTATCACTTGAGTTATACTATATTTTCATTACTTATTGCAGGTATTCCAGAGAGGATAGAGTATACCCCAGGCTCTGGCTCTCGAGTACTGGTACCGGACGCAGAGCTTCAGTTATGTGATGTTCCCTGTGATACAGAGAACGTATCGGTCAGACTATCGTTGGCCACACACCACATCGGAAAGGGATGCGATCGCGACACCTATTCAGTGGAATCTCAGCGAAAACTATGCGGTCAGTACTCATGAGTGATGTCATCCCAAAATCGATAGTGTTTTTTGGTTTGGAAACAATCTCTTCAATAGATTGATAATAATATCCAACGAATAAAACTATATTTTTTCGATCGATTAACTCAATTAGGAATTCCTTAATTCGATATATCAGTCGAAAGAAAAAACAGGGAATTATTGATCTGTTTTGTTGTTGAATATCAAAAATGGCAAACAATTATTCTTAGCTTTCATTAGATTCTTATCAAACAAAAACTCATAAAAGAAGGAAAACCTTTACTTCTTTGCCTTTCAATCAGTTATAATACCTTTTTATATATAAATTGGATGCCATTTCCAATTGAATTAGAAAATATGCCGTTCCTTATATTAATGTTGTATATTATTCTTAACTCCACCTCTAAATTAGGAGAGGAATAACAAAAATTGTGTAAATGTGTTGAAAGAACGGCACAGAATGGCTACTAATAGCCAACGAAATCACTTTCTTCGGCTAATGTCTGGAATACACGAAAAGCGAATAAAACTTTCAATTACTCTCTTCTTGACTACAGATTATACCAAAACACTGAACAACTCTTTTATTATTTACAAATATTTTGCTTTTCGTTCCTATGATTTCACAATATCTTAGATAATGACTTCTTTCGAGTTATATATTCATCATTTTATTCTTGGTTTCGATCAAAGCTATAAATAGATCTCAAATCACTTTTAAATGACAGCCTTTAATATGAATTGTTTTTTTGGTGTAAGTGTTGGCCACTAATTAATGACTGTCTTTTTGTGTGACATTAGGCGCGAGCGCCGAAAGCGTCGATTTATTGCCGTCTCCGTCGACGGGCGCCGAATGGACCAGAGATCTGCCCACAGATGATGGCCGAGAAAGCGATCAGATCTATGAATTTGACGGCGCGACCAATGCTGTGGTCATTCCCGAGACTACACTCAATCATAATTTGAGTAATAAGTTTACGGTTTCGTTTTGGATGAAACACGAACCACCCATAGATCAGACCAACAAACATCTTAAAGAGCACATCATCTGCAATGCTGACGATCACAGTAAGCACTAACCCATTCCTTTAAGCCATTCTTCATATTCTTGACGTCAATCCATTACACAAATCATTGTATTTTATTAATGTTTTGATTCATTTTTTCGAGAATTTATAGTCATATTCATAAAGTCTATAGAATTTAATTCAATGAAATTCAATGATATTTATTATTAATTGAATTTTTCCACAAATTTTTTCTTATTTTATTTATTGAATATTCCTATGATTTGTGGCTTTGAATGTAATTTTGAAGTTAACTTGATACATCAATTATTCATTTGAATTATCAATGATTAACAGAAAAGAATAGACATCACTACTCATTATTTGTCCGCAACTGTCGACTCATTCTTCTTCTTCGGCGTGAATTCAATGAAGAGAAGCACACAGTCTTCAAACCCGCAGAATATCGATGGAAAATGGCTGAAGTGTGTGATAATGAGTGGCATCACTACGCCGTTAGTCTTAACTTCCCGGAGGCCACAATCTTTGTCGACGGACAGAAGTTCAGAAACACTTCCACTAATCCCGAAATTGTGGACGACTGGCCTTTGCATGCGGTCAAAGGTGTGAACACCACATTTGTGGTGGGTGCTTGCTGGCAGGGCAGGATGGCCAAAATGAACTTCCATTTCCGCGGATTTTTGGCAGGACTTTCTATATTACGCGGACAGAATGAGAGCCCAGAGGTGTTGAGTTGTTTGCACCGCTGCAAAGAAGGACTCCAACCGCCACCAGTGGACACATTAGAGCCCGGAACTGAAGTCTCCACTAATATTGACTCGACTTCAGTATTGATCGAAGGAAAGGATGCCATCGATGTCGAGGATATGTTATCTCAGGTTTCATACGTCAATTCGCGAGAATTTCCGACTCCGGGCCGAAGAAGTCTCAAAATTCTGACTTCTATTACGTAAGCTATTGTTTAATCTAATTATTCTGTCCTTTTGTCAACCATTTTGTTATATTAAACATCAGGTGCTCTAATGGAAAGTCAGTTAAGATTCCGCCGACGGATACCTATATAATGGTATTACCGACAGAACAGCCCAGTATTGCACTGAACGGCACTCCAAACCTGGCGCGAGAGTACGAGGCCTTTATGCAGGGCATTGAACTCTTCTCCACGGTTTCGGTACTCGTCAATCAGGAGGCGGACACCGATGACGACGACGACGATGAAGAAGCAGACATCGACTCGAGTGATGAGGACTCGAGTCCTTCGGCGATAAACAAACTGATGTACGAACACAAGTTGGACACCTGTACTGTTCAGGTCTATCCGCCCCTCAATCCCGATCACGAATACTTCCGACTGCCGACCAATTTTATGGCACATTTGGGAATACATCACAAGGAGACAAAGGACGGGATTGTGATATATGGTATGACATAAACGAGTCTTGTCTTCATTAATGAGTCCTTATTTTTCTTATGTTAAACCGTTTTTGTTTTAATGAATGCTTTGATCACTGCTTTTGACTGCATTTGACATTTGTTTTACGAGAAGTGCTTAAACACCGGTTCTCTAATTAATGGATTTCTCTCTTTCAATAATTAGGAGCGGATTCTGTTCATAATTATCAACAGATTCTCCGACAATTGGTTTACTTCAACCGAAAGCCGGCCTATTATTTGAATCGTGCCTTTAAGCTGACCTGTTCTGAACTGAACGGAAGATTTTCGAGTAATGACTACATTCAGACACTGACTGTAATTCACCCGAAAGTCGAAACACAAAAACAGTCGCCGCAGTCGTCATCCACTCAACAGAAGTCGGCACTACATCCCAACGATCATATGATGATCCAGAATCAACCGGTAGCTCACGCACAGGTCAACGACCATAAGGTTGAGTTTAAAGACGCTCGGATTAAGAGCGCCACCGGATTCCTGGAGGGCGGAGGACTTATCGATGCCAGCGATGCATTCGGCAGAACCACTGCCAGTAAGTAATCATACATTTAGTTTAAGATATATGTAGTGGAAGGACATACTATTAGATAGTAATTATGGTCATCCACTCCTACAACACTTGTAGTGAATGCCCGTTTGTCGCCCATCGTTGTAGGTCACGCCGTAACCATCATAATTGTGGTGTGCGTTGGATTTCTTGTCTTCATGATTGTCTTAGGAGTGATCAGAATCCGTGCGGCGCACCACCGCTCAGGCGATGCCAGAGATGACGAACAGGAGATGGCTTGGGATGACTCCTCTCTCACCATAACTGTTAATCCGTTGGATGTGAGTATTATTTCAATTGATTTTTAGTTTTTATTTTTAAAATTGTGTTCAAATGTTTCGCAAAACGATTTGTTACAAAACCTTACAATTAATTCATTATTTGATAACATTTTTGATGATTAAGTCGTTTTCAATCGAAATCTTATCCGAATATCAATTGTGAAAACTATTCAATTAATGCATTTGTGTTCAGAATCTCATTAATAATTCAAAAGTTAACAGAATTTATACGAAAATCGTATCGATTTATGCGGAAAACATGTTTTAAATTAATTAATATTTGGAAGGAATGAAACCCCAAATATTGTGATTCACTTTTTCAACATTTCATATGAAATCTAAGCATTAAATCTATATTTCCGCAAATTATTGCACAAAAATGGGTTAAATTTGAATATTCACTGATTTATAGCTTTTAGAAACAAAGTTTAGTTCATATTCACATATGATCAAGGGACATTAACGCCTAATTGAAAATTCTAATTAGATATCTATTCAAATGCTTAACATTTGGTTCGACTTTTGGAGCAAATTGTTTGCGAAAAATTCCAAAAACATTTTACTATAGAAATAGACATTTATTTGTTAATTAGTAGTTAATTGGAAAGATATTAAAAATTGTGTTCCCTCTCCACTCCCTGTGCAGCAAATCGAACAGCAGGAGAGCCAACAAATACACGACGACGAGGAGGACAGCGACAGTTCAGACGATGGCAGTAGTTATCACGAAGACGGCGACTCCACCGAAGACGAGGCCACAGAAAAGTCTAAGACAAGACGAGAGCTGGAATGGGATGACTCCACTCTCAACTTTTAATGCCATAAAATAGGAGAGAAATGTTCTTAAAAAAAATGTTACAAAAAAATCCTCAAAAAAACAATAAACCAAAACTTTTGGGTCGACTAAGGATTCAAATCAATCGTCTTTTTGGAGAGAATACCCAAAAAAGCCTTTTCTCCACCGATTGGTACGAATTCTTAGTGTTTTCGCCAATTTTGAAGAGAAGAGTCAAAGCAATTAATTATATTTAATTAATATATTAATACTATAATTAATGTATCGCTGCTTTTCATTACAAACAAACACTTCATTCAAAAACAGAAAAAAAAATACAAATCATTTGAAATGATTTTCGATTTATCGATAAAATTCTTCACTGAAAACAAAACACTAATTACTATCATTTGAGTTAATTCTTCGTTTATTTTCGACACTAATTGTCATCAAAATTGTTCGACAAATTCCATGATTGGAATCAAAGAGTTCTTCTTCTTCTGTAATGAGAAGAACATAATTACTAAATGAGAGTCAAAATGCAGCCCAAAATTTAACGAATCGACGAATACATCAAACAAAACGTGAGATTCAATAAAAACTAAGCAAGCTATTAATTAACAAGTTCAAATTAAAAAGATGTTCTACTCATGAGTTACGCAAACGTTATGACAGTGTATTTGCATTTGTTTTATGAGCCAAAGCTTAACAACACTTTTAAGAAAAATTCTATATTTCTTGAGTTCAAAATTTTTTTCTTAAAGTTTTAATTGCTTTTAATTATTACTCATATTATTAAAAATACATTATTTTAATCACGAAATATAAGTGAAAAAACTGTCTCATCGTTTGTTAAATTCAGATAATTATTCAGAGCTTTTTTTAAATTCTAGTTCTTTTTTAATTGTAATTATTTGCCAATTAATCACTAGTTATGACAATTGTTTTCAAACAATATTTTTAGTGCCATATTATTAACTATGTATTCATTAATTTTCAATTATTATTATTATTATTGATTTTTAAATTAGAAATTATTATATTTGAGTGAATATAACGTAAAACTCTTTTTTTGTGAGAACTTCTGTCTTAAAGACAATACTTCTGACGAATCGCTAATCGATTGGGTTTTGAAAAAGAGCTGCATTTGTTTCAAACATATCTTTTGGAATACCATTAAATTGTATACCATTTACTAAATTTGAGACAAAAAATAGCGATTATTTACATATAAAGGAAAGTTATTTTAATTTTATTTGAATTGAGAGAGACTGCAGTCATCGGAGGTAACCATTAGTTTAGGCTATATTTGACTGTAAATGATTGGGACAACCATTCAATTTAATTGATTGAATGATAGACACTCCTTGTGTTCAAAGTTGAGTTTGAAGAAGAAATAATACAAAAGTGTTTTCAATAAGTTTTAAATTTTATTGTGAAATATAGCCTAAACTGAAGAGTCATTCTTCTGAATAGCTTTTATGTCTCTCAGAATGAAAAATGATCTTTGATTTTGAAAAAAAAGAATCCAATTAATAGAGCCATTAAAGCGAAGTTAACCAGTAAAGTTTGACATGAGTTTAAACTGGTCTAGGTATAACTTATCATCATTAATTACCAACATTCCAAGTGATCTCTTATTTTTGTGTTTTTTCATAACTAATGAGAAGTTATTTCGATTTAATATTTTCGTTGTTATACTTATTATTAATTAATAGACAAAAAAGTGTATCAAATAATTAGAGACAAAAACAAAATACGATAAAAACAAACAAAATTTGATTTTTAAGACTAATTCTGTTCTCTCATCACAAAACTAATGGGGTATTTGATAGACCACTAAAACAAGACTAAACACACAATTATATTATATTTAGATATCATTGAACTATAATTTCATTTTTTAATACATAAGATAATAGTGTTGTTAATCCAAAAAACAAAAGACAAACATTTCTTTTAAAATTCTTGAGCTCTAAATGTTTTTATTTCCAAACAAAAGCTGACAAAAAAAATCTATTGTAAAAAATCTAATTATATTGTAGTTTATATTCTAAATGTATATCTCTTTCTTATTCTTAAGCCTATCATTAATTGCTATCAGAAAAAAAAGACAACAAAACAATACATTTCTTGTATTACTTTTAATTTAACCCAAAATTAATGTCCAGAAAAAAAATCTTTTGATTGTATTTCAAAAAAACACAAACATTTGTGAAAAAACACACACAAAACAAAACCATTTCTAAATCTCATGCTTACTGTTATTCCCCGTCAAAATCCAGCGACAAATTTGAAAAAAATAAACAAAAAATAAACCGAAAAAATCAATTGTAAAGAATCGTGTGATCATAAACTCAATTATTACTATAAAAAAAAAGATTTGACGACAAAAAATGCAGTCTATTTGTGATTCCTTTTCTCATTTGTATTCGATGTATAACTTTCTTGCAATAAATATACAAAAACATTGAAAAAAACAACAAATTTATTCTATTCATTGCCACTAAATATCCAAGATTAAACTCAGAATCATAAGTTCAAATTTATCTCAAAAATAGCTGTCAATTCAAAAAACGAGTGCACTTCTCAACTATTCTCAGCTCTTATCTAATCGTAAGTTTAAGAAAATGTTTGATTAAATTAAATCGTTTGTTGACATCCAATGGAGAAATCGATTTCAAAAAGAATTATTACTTCAGTTTCTAATAATATTCAGACAATTAAATTGATTTCACGATTTTTGGATCAATAAAGAAATAATTTAAAAGTCTGAAATGTGTTATCAAAGTATAAGTGATCTAGTAATTAGTCACCACTCTTGGTACTATCATAGACACCACTCAATAGTTTATGCACTCAATTATTATCAGTGAATAAGTGATTAATTAAATCAAAAATCAATTCATTGTCGGAATAATAACATCGAAAATGAAAACTTTTTTACTTCAAATAAACGTTTATTTCGACAAAAAATGCGTTTATTTTTATGCAAAATATTTCAACGAAGACTTTACGACCTCTTCTCCAACAAAAACTCAGTTTTACTCTGTTTTGCGTTTTTCTGTATGACATTCATTGCAATCCTCCATATATTAGAGGTAATAATCATTGACTTCTAATCATTGAAATCCAAGTCTAACACATAATTGGTTGGAATGACTGTCCATGAAATTTAATCACGTTTTGTGGGTTCACAACAATAATAATAACTTTCGTTTTTTTCCATTCGTTTTTCTGATTAAATTTTATTTGTATTTATATATTCTTCAGATATTCTTTATATGGAATCATAAAAGTGATTCGATTAGATCTGATGACAATCATTGGTATTCTTGTGAGAAGTTCCCAATCGATGTGGTCTATACGTGGGTCAATGGAACCGACTCTCGACTACTGACACAACTCTACCAAACGAGACAAGAGATTCAAAAATCAATTCAAACAGAATTTGAAAGAATTTCAAACAACGATTGCCTTAAAAATAGTCCAAATAGTTGTGAATCAGACGATGAACACAACTGTTTGGAAACACCGATTGTTTTTATAACTCCTCCGATAAGTAATCCTGGTCATTTATTCGATAACGTGACCAAATTCCAAATGGTTGATACCAGGGGTACTTTAGTTCATTTTTCAACTCTTCTCGAAGGTATACCAAAATAAACTCTAAACTTGAGAGTCAAGTACTTAACAGAAGTCGGCATTACTTTAACTTTCATTCCTATTTTGAAAGTAATGTCGACATCCAATAAAAGTCATAAAATAGTTGCTCGAACCAATTCATAGTAATTCGCATTTATTCTGATTATTCTTTATTATAACTATTTTATAGCCAAAGAAATAGCGTTCAGATGTTTTGTATCCTATAATAGTAGCACTTATTGGCTGCGGAGGACTCACATAATTGAAGACCAGCTCCACAGTAGTGTTGAGGCCGTCATCGCCAACAAAAAACATAAAAATAGTGGGAACACCACTACACTATCGGCTGATTACCTCATACTTGTCTGTGGAGATGCTGTGAACGGCACCACACATTCAAAACTACTCAGATATTTATCACCCTTTGCTAGAAAACAACTGAATTTAATCAATATTTATGAGAAGTTTGAGGACAGACATCAATGCGCTCTCTTTGACATTAAAAATCCAGTCCTCAACTCAACTAAAATAATACAATCGATACGAATGGCGTTCCAGAAGAGACACACCGGTAACCAATCGCTCACAATTCAACATCCAATCAATCTTACAATTTATGGCACCGGTAACTCTCTGACAGACCTTAAGGCGGACCGACTCAACGATTTGTCCGAAAGCAGGTTCGCCGACAATCAGGAACTCAAATATTCGTTGCGATCACTCGAAAAGAACGCCAATTGGATTAGATATGTCTTTATTGTCACAAATGGACAGGTACCTAATTGGCTTAACTTGCAAAATGACAGAATCAAAGTGATAACTCACCAGGTTACTTTTTATTACTTTTTTGTTACTTTGTTTATTGCATTCAAATAATAGTGAAAATAAAAGTTTTATTTTGTTTTTATAGGAAATCTTTGCGAATAGAAGTCATTTGCCGTCTTTTAGTTCTCCGGCAATAGAAACACATTTACATCGAATACCCGGCCTTTCGAAGAGGTTTTTATACTTAAACGATGACATACTCTTCGGTAGACCAGTATATCCGGACGACTTCTACACTGAAAGCAAAGGTTTCAAAGTGTATTTGTCGTGGCCCGTCCCCAACTGTGCTGAGGGCTGTCCAATGAATTGGTTAAAAGATGGATACTGTGATCAGGCGTGCAATTCAACGGAATGTCTTTGGGACGGAGGGGACTGTGATGTCAACAAACAGAACCCGAGCGCTAAACCTGACTCTCGGCTTCCATTTCTAAACACATATACAGACTCTCCGATGAAATACACGGATAGCTATTGTAGTGCCAATTGTGTGGACAGTTGGTTGAGTGATAGGTTCTGTGATCAGGTCTGTAATAACATTGACTGTGCATACGATTTGGGTGATTGTGGAACAGATAATTTCAAATTGATTTATGGCATTGAATTTGATCCGAAACGACATATTTATTACTTTAGATCTGATTCTAAGGCTATTTATTTTGATTTCAATAAGTTTTTCATTTCAAACGTCAAAAATAGAATCAATTTAGAGATCAATGAAATAAGTTATGAAAACAATAGTTTTGTTCGTTCGTCGGCTTTCAATATGGATCACAAAATTCTTGTCTTCTTATTCTTTGCTAATAACGAGAGCCACGACTTAAACATAACATTGAAAGGAATGAAAAATAATTCTGAATTCCTTATTGAATTTCAAGCTCTGGTTAATAACCATTTGAAACTCAATACAAGTTTTGCATCAATAGATGAAAGAGATTTTATTGAAAGAAAAGAACAAGAATTCAATCAAATAGAAGATAATTCGACGCAAACTTATGTCTATTCAAACAAAACACATGAAAAGAGATTGAAAATAGATTTCAAATCTAAGAACAGATACAAAGACTATCCTAAAGTCTTAACTCAAAGTGAACTCCAATTCAATAAATCACTGGAATGTGAGTTCGATATCAAAGAATTGCCGAATGAAGTCAAGAGTAAATTCAATGAATTAGACCTTAAATTCAAGAATAATATGTTAACAGAAAAGGGACTCAAAAATTTCAAACAACGACTAATTCAGTTATACGTCAAACAAATATGTAATTATCAAAAGACACTAAAAACATACGACACAACTATCAGTGCCTTTAAGTGGGAACGACAGTCAAGTTTTGCACGAATAGAAAAATCGATATCCAATGAAGACATCACTGATTTGAGAAGAGGTGATAACCGAGTGATTCGCAGACATCTAATGGATTCTTATGCCGACTCTTTAAGACACGTCAATCATATCTACAATCAGGTGTTTGGAATTGAAATGCGTAAAGTGCCCGCACATATGGCACACTTCATTGACACCGATGTCATGACCAGACTTCAGGAGACATTCGGACACCACTTCGACATAACATCTTCGCACAGAATTAGGAGTTCTGATGACATGCAGTTCGCTTTCGCTTATAATTACTATTTAATGAGTGAACTCAAGACTATTAATGTCTCCCAACTATTCGATGGTTTCGATGTCGACCACTCCGGGTATTAATTCAATCAATCTTTCACTTAATTTTGGAAACCATTAACTGATGTCATATTGAATGACAGTTTTTTGATTAAATTTTATCTCAAATATTACTTTTTTTTATGCAAAATATTCACATTCTTCGCATAAATCAAAGAATTTAATTAAATGAAAGATATGTTTGAATATGATTTGAATCTTTTAATATATTATATATTTTGATAGGACCTGGTCTATAAATGAAGTTCGAACAGTAATTATCAATATCTATGACTTACCGCTCAAATTAGAGAACTTTGAAGAGTTTTATGGATCAATATTTTGGTGTTGTTCTGACTCTTCTCTCGATTGCACTCAACTTAATATTAACGCAAATATTTCTCAATTCTTCAAAAGAGAAGTCGAATATCAAACGGTATTTCTTTAGAAATAAGAAAATCATTTTAAAACTTAATATTTTAAAATCTAATTTCAACTCAATTATTATATTTTAATA
>JAQGCQ010000244.1:0-17272 GCA_034699945.1 Chamobates pusillus
ATCGAAATTTTTGTGAATTTTTTCTTTGGTAAATATATCACATTTAATCTATAACATTTACATGTTTAAAAAATATATAGATTTTTCATACTTTCAACAAAAACTAACTATACTAACAAATATAACGTTATCTGAGAATAGTCGTTCAATTCTGATTGTTTTGTTTTGGGTTCGCTTTTGTTTTTATTTAAGTCATAATCAGAAAAGATTCACAATTAATTGAAATTTTATTTGATTTTATTTAGACTGTAATTATTACCTCGATAAGGTTCAAAATTATACCGTTAAAATTTACTTCAATTATTGGTTTTTCATTGGTTAAAGTCATTACTTTATTTCAAACTGAATTTCTGAATATTCATCATTGTGCAAAATTTCACATATATTATTTAATATAGAAAAATATTTTAAATGGAATTTTATTGAATTTTTAATATAAACTTGATTATATTTCAAGCTGTAAATATATTGTAAGTGTTATTGAATATTATCAGGTATTTTTGATTTAATACTTATGGCAAATCAAAGGGCAACAATTTCTATGGTTTCCTTTTTTGAATGTTAGCATAAAATATTGGATAATTTATTTGGAAAGTTTTAAAAGTATTACCTATGAAAAATGTCCTTGCCCACAATTTTTGAAAGGAAAACTTTTATTCAGAGAGTAATTTTGAGTACAATTAATAGGAAATGAAGATAAACTCTGGACAGAATACTATTAACTTTTTATTTTATCTGGATTATTATTATTATTGATAAAATTTTAGAATCAAGTAATAAATTTTTTTATGGTCTTTTTTCCAATCAAAAGATATCAATTTCGCTTGATAAATGAAAACAATTAATCTCTTAAAATTACAGTCTTTATTATATAAGAGAAACGTGTATTTAAATTAAACGAAAAAATTCTTGATAAATCAAATTTTAAATAGGTATTCGGTCATAGTTTTTATTCTATTACACCGTCGAAGGGCGGATTTTCATTTCATAGTCATTTTTTGTTAACATTGTAAGCAAGTTCAAAATGTATTCACATATATCGTAATAATTATAGATGAAATGAAAACTTATCTAAAACTTTTCCTCTCCATTCAATTTAAACAAGTAAAAAGATAAATTTGATAGAATTATTAATATTATTAGCAAAAAGACTTCATTATGCTGATCTGTGTCCAAATTTGATATTGAAAATAAAAATATACATAATTGACAAAAAGGAAGATCATAATATATTTCAAATAAATACAAAAATACTGAATTTATTTTTCTTTTAAACCTTTTAAACACCAATTCGTATAAAAATTACAGTTTTTAACTATTTTATGTTGAATTTTCAAAAATTAATCAAATAAATCTTGAATTCTATTTTGCAAATCCCATTGAATTCATAAATTATTCAATATTTTGAATAAATCGTAAATAGAATATGAAATTAATTTTTTTTAATTTGAAAAAAATAATCAAAAATGAGTTAAAGACTGTAATTGCAATACAGATTATGAATTGATATCTATTCATTGATAATTGAGCAAACACATTATTGTAGTTTTTCAAATTACTGATCAAAAAAATTAACCGATAAAAATTGTGGGCTTTATTTGTTAACAAAGAGTCACTTATAATATGAATGAACAAGTTCAAGTTTTTATAGAAATTCAAAATCTACAATAAATAACTCGCTAAGTTTTTCACCCTTTTTTCAAATAATTGAAAATTCGCCCACACCTGTATTACACTCATTATGAAAAATAAAATCAATACGTTTATGTTTTAATCAAAATTATATCCAGTTTGGAATCAACATGTGGTTTTTTTCAATTAAATTTTATTGAATAATGAAATCAGATTAAAGTGTAATCGTGCAACAATATTTTTCAACTATGGACATATTTGTATATAATTTTCAAGATAATCTGTGCCATCTAGCAAAAACAATATCAACTTTTATTATATTCGTTCAGATTTTTTTAATCTACCTTAATTTTACACCTAGTTAATAAAAAAAACTGCAATAAAAAATATATTCTCAATTTGAATTAACTACTAAAACTTTATTTAATAATTGGCATAAATTCTTGGGAAAATTCAATTTATATTTGATTGAATTGATTTAATGTAAATTTCATTTATTTATAACTATTTTTTATTTTCAGAAAATTGGTTAAGATAATTTTTCGAATTTTATTTTATTAGAATTTCACTTAATTATAACTTTAATAATTTGGTAAAATAAAAATGAACATTTAAATCAACACTCGATAAAAGGTCGAACTACTGATATCCCATATAATAAATCTAAAACTCACTGGATAACTTAATAAATACAAAACACAAAAAATACAGTTTCCAAATATAATCACTTTTAATAATAATCTAGATCAAATATATTTTTCAAAATCAAACTTTCCTCAATTGTCCTCATAGTCTTTGTTTGGACAGTCATACACAAAATTGCACCTCTTTTCAGGTCCATATTGTTTTTGTGTTCCCTTACAGAACAACTCTTGTGGACCAGTGTTGGGACACTGGCCTCCACTCAACAGAATATCATCAAATGCTATAAAACTCGTCGATTTCTGGATCGCACCGTTAATGAGGACCGAAAACACAGTAGTATTCCCATAATTGCTGGTATCAATAGCATAACTGATCTTGTTCCAAATCGATTTATGACCAACAATTGGTGCTGGTTGAAGCAGGGTGGTCTGAAATCTGCCTTAATCTCTATATCTATAGAGGTATGTCTGGACTCGTATATCGTTTCCAATCATTTGTACCCAAAATGACAGACATTTAACTGTTTTCATTGGTGTCATCATTGACTCAATTAATGAATTTTTATATGTATTCCCATTATTAGGAGGTGGAGTCACAAAGAGTCACACATGCCAGGTGGACCTATTTATTATCACTACAATTTTTAACATGATTTCATTTTTAGGTAAAGTTAGTTAAAATAACCACCTGATTATTTAACATAAAAGGGAGTGAACAAGGGATGCCAAGAATGCAAAGCACTGATAGATTTTAAGTAGAGAATTCTCTGATTGGTATTTTTATAGTCATTTTCAATAAAATAATAACAAATTTGTTTGAAAAAGTATGGAGTCATTCTTTATTTAGCCACTAAATTGCAATTTGATTTTTCTTGTCAATTCTATTATCTTGAAGACTAGCATCTATTTATAAAACATGAATAGTGATTAAATAAAAACAAATACATTATGGAAATCATTATTATTATTATCGATAAAATACTTAAAATTAAGAAATAAAAAGGCAGTATTCTAACTCATCCAATCAAAAGATTATAATTTAGCTTGATAAATTAAAACAATCATTTTCTCACTATTACAGTCTGTTGTAAAGAAGTTGTTTAAATTTTTCAAGATTATTAATTCCTAATTTTGGATGGGAAGGCATTACTTGAAAAATTAAAAGTAGAATCCAGTCCACCATAAGAAGTTTAACCATAAGCCACGGGTCATCAAGCTCCGTCGGTGTAAGGAGGGGTATAGGGAGGGATAAAATGGCGACCAAGATGGCGGCCTCCATATGCGTAATGTTAAAAAATTTTCAAGCCAGAGGGGGGTCTATACCGGTAATGTTAAAATCCTAGGGGGGTATTTGTCAAAATTTCAATTCTAGGGGGGTATTTAGGCTGTGCCCCTCAGTGATGACCCATGACCTAAACAATAAATCTTAATCATTAAATGGACTCATAGCAATTTCACCACAGGGTTTACCAAATGTATATACATTTTTATTGCGAAATATGAACTTTCTGAAATACCATGCATAGAAAATATTACAAAAATTGAGGATTTGGCATGCTTTTTATCAAATTAAAACAAGTTAAAATCATTAATATTGAGAATTCAAATAATTTTTGGTAAAATCAAGGATTTTATTTGTCTAAAAAAGAAATGAGACACTATGAATCTGAATTGAAAAGTTGATTGGTCAATTGAAAAATGACCAAAAATAACAATTGAAATTTAGTTTCAAAAATGGTTAAAATCACGTCGCTGATTAAGTTTGTCCAAATTTAATATACAGAATAAAAAATTGATATTTCAATAATTAAGTAAAGCAAAAACTTTGGTTTTCTATCCCGATATACTTAATGAAATTTCCCTTGATAACTAAAATGAAAAATAATGTTTTCTCTACAGTTTTTCATTAAAAATGAACTCAAATTGAGTCAAATATTTTGGAAAACTAAACACTATAAAATTAATACTCTGATAAAATACTTTTGTTTATGATTAAAATAATAGGTTGGAAAAATCTTTTTCCAGTTTTTGGTAACATTCAACAAATAAATGTAAAAATTCCAAGCTCATAATACAGGTTATTTGTTATCCATAAAACCCCCAAAATCATTCATGATAAGTTGAAAATAATAAATTTTGACATTGAATAAGCTTTCATCAAACGAATTTAATAAGATCATTCATTAACATTATTATAAGATGTAATGATTTTCCAAGTTTTATTTTATATTATCATCAATAGTGTATCAAAAATATTGGAAAAGAAGGAAACATATCTTTTTCTAACATGCTGTAGCTTATAGTTTCTATTTAGGACTTAAATTTTAATCAAAATGTATATTCATATTTTAAGAAACTCATTGATGATTTTAAAATTTTGATAAATGTATTATTATATTATCTATTCCTGTTGAAATTCACTCTTTTAGTTTAGTCTGTAGAATCTACAGATATTCGCAAAATAAGATACAATCTTAATTTTTCATTCCAAGCTCAATCCATCTAGGTTGTAAGTGGAGCTGGAACTTTTTGTTTTCGTGTTCATTTAACAATTATCTTGCCTCAAAAATTATGTAACAAAAAAAATCAAATATTATCTTGGTAATGATTTAGTGAGGAAAATGCACAAGGTAATGTTTTAGAGAATCTGAGAGATATTTTAAAAATTTAAAAGCATTTTTCTTATCAACTTTTGAATAGAAAATTTGTATATTCTGCAATTTTAAAAAAATTGAATAATAACCTGGGAAATGGAAAAAGTTGCAAGAAATGATCAAACTTTAACTTCGATTTTATCCATGATAAAAAGTGATAATTTGAAAATTTTTCCAAAATTTCAAATCAACATGATAAATTTGAGAATTGTTTTTCTGGAATTTTTTTTAATTTGTCTAATTCCTAAGTTATAGTATAATATTGGAAAACACATTGTAGCATTAAATCATATTGTTGTTTTTACAAGTTAATATCCAAAAAAAAAATTCAAATTTTGAAAGAATTTGCAAAACAAAACTGGATTTATTGAAACTAAATTTTCAAAATTATTATAATTAATGAATTATTTACATTACAATTATTACAATTATCGATAGGATGTGTGTCCACCATTTTTATCCAGTTATTCAGTTTGGTTTCGCAAATACTATCAAAATTTCAAAATTTTTTTGGATATAAACTTGTGAACACGAAAACAAAAAGTTCCAGCTCCACTTACAACCTAGATGGATTGAGCTTGGAATAAAAAATTAAGATTGTATCTTATTTTGCGAATATCTGTAGTATAGATGTATGTAAGAGCAAACAAAATTAGTTGAGGAGTAAAACGGCCCAATTATAAAATATCAAAGTTCGTACTAATATTGGACCTCAAATTGCCTTAAATTACAGTTTGTATTATTGTTTCAATAAAACAAATTTATTAATACTTATCTCTTTTCGAGATATAGCTATCCATTATATCTTCATAATTCAACTCTAAATTGATAGTGAGTTTGAGAAATGATAATTTCCATATAAAGATGAAAATTAGTCGAGATTCAAATAAATTGAACTAGTGAAATTTTGAAAAAGAGACTTATTGATTTTGATATGAGTTTGTAAGATATTAAATTTGTATTTGCATACCCAATATCTAAAATTGATTTCAACTAGATAAGTTAAATGAAAAACAGCAGAAAGATTACAGTCTACAACCTATATGCCCAAATGGCCAAAAAAATTGGCCAACATTCGAATAAACCATTACTTGATTACATGGGTTGATATTTTTATTAGCAAGTTCAAAAATACATAGGATTTCAATATAACTTTCAATTTAGATTCATAATATTTTGACTGAATTTGAGTAACAGTTTATTTGAGCAAAATAGCTAGATTGAGCCATTTGTGCACGGTGGGTCTACAATCATCATCATTATTGCATAAAGTATTAATTTAATGGTGTTCCTGAAAGACATTAATGTAATAAAATATTGAGGATAAAACTTGACTATTTCGACAATATAATAAAATGTGTTCTATTCACATTCTATTCTTTAAAGAATTTATTTTAACTAGAAATTTTAATTGGTTAGTTACTGAAAGATTTTACAAATTATTAAAAGAAAACAAATTCAGCGATAGGCCAAATTAAAATAACAATTTTGAGAAGATAATTTACTATAATACTTTTTAAATTATTACAGTCAATAAGTATTCTCATTGAACTTTGTCAAATGATATAAAGTTCAAGAATTAATAATTATTCAATAAACATGAAATCTTCAAATTTTTAAGTGGATTTGACTGGATAAATTTGGAAAAATAGAGCAATTTGTTTTTATATTGAAAATTTTCTAAAATATGGTCGTTGAGATGAATTTCCATTATTTCAAATTAATTTTGAATACATAACTCAAATGTCAAGTTATCAAGAAATTACAGTCTGTAGAAATAACTACAACTGGATAAGTTTGAATAGAGATTAACTTAATAATTCCCAATTTTACGGATAACGAAGTAGGTCTTCACGCTCACCACACAAAATTTACCCAATATGGTTACTGATTCAATGAATACAACATTGAAAAGAGTCAGATGTCTGTCCTTTTGGGTACAAATGATTGGAAAAGAGAAGGCTTTGAATATAATTCTGTTCAGATTTGGGCCCAATATTCGTGAAAACAATCAGACTAACCAAGTTAAGGCAAGAACATAAAATAAATAGACCAATACAAGGATATTAACAGAAATTATCAAATTCATGTTAAACTCAAAGTTTGACTTGGGACTATTTTAATGTTTTGTGCAGAACTGTAATTTATATTTTATTTTAGTTTTAAATTATCATGTTATATCTATTATTTTACAAATGGGTTAAAGGAAAATAAGGTTTGATTCTATTTAACATTCAATTTATTTTTTAATTAATAACCTTGTTGAGAAATTGATTATCATTAATAATTTTCAAACAAATCGATAGGTAACTGTCTTTTGGGAAACAAAGACTCGAAAATAGGGCAGTGGGTGAGGAAAAGAATCCAATTTTTTTATCCGATCCATTTTAATCAACAGATAAATAATGAATTCCAAGATATTGAGATTTATTCTTCCAAATAAATTTATCATGACCTTTATTAATATGTTGACCATGATAATAAGAAAAATGCAACACCGAACTATTGGATTTCATAATTTGAATGTAAAATTGTTTATCATTTGAACTCATTATTATTAGTTTCTACTCATAAAACAAATTCAATCTTTAAAAATACACTTCAATCCCGATATCAATGCTGTCCACAATGGAAAGCAAAAGTGGCCATGAGCATTTTTATTTAACATGGTTGGATTCTAAGTTTTTTAATGAACAAAACGCTACTAAAATTATTTGATTCAATTAGTTTTAACCTTAATAGTTCCCTCTTGAGTTCAAAATTAGCGATCCGAATTCGAACCGAAATTAGTGATATTTTTTATTATGGTCAATTTAAAATAAAAATCAACAATCATTTACAGCCTTCAAAAATAACCATTATAATTATTTGAATCAATAGGTAAGTAAACTGTAATAATAAAAATATTTTGCATTTAACTTATCATGTAAAACCGTCTCTAACATTCTTGGAACAAGAACGACGACGAAGTTGTTTTTTTTTGTAAATCTGATCATAACTATTTTATTAAATAGAAAATCATATTGGCATAATTTCCAACTATTTTGATTAATAAATTTTTGGAATTTCCATGATGAATTAATTGACCGACTTTATGATTGGCTTAATTTAAACGAAGTTTTTTCCCCAATTTTACTGTCTTTTTAAAAATAGTTTTTACGGATTAACAAAATTATCTTCATCAACTATTGATCTGTGATTAAAATTTCTAATTCAAAGTTTAACCATTATCAATGGATCATTGTCGCCGGTCCGGTCGGCGCTCTAATACTATTGGCCGCATTTCTTATCCATTTCTCTCCATATGAATTCTATTTCTATTACCCCCAAAGACTTGTATCTATTGATTGGAAAACAAACAATAAAAATATATGTTTTGCTCAACCCAATATGTGAATCCAAAATTAAATAGATAATTCAAAAATAAAATATTGATAGATATACAGTCTTTAAAGAAGTTGGATTATTAATGAGAATTTTATTGAAATTTAAAAGATGAGATAATAAAATAAGTTGAAGTTATTAAATAAAATTTTATTATAATAAACAGCATGGATAATATATTTCCTATCAAGATATGAATAATTGATAGATGTTATAACTTTAGTCCCAATTCAATTTAAGTTAAACTTTCCTTGATAATATTTAACAAATGTTATCAAACGTTTACAGTTTGCTATAAATGATTTTTTCTTGGATAAGTATGGTTTTATCTTGAACCCAAACCTCTGCATTGCTTGATTATCTAATAATTAATGGAAATAACTAACCAGGAGCAGATATTTGGAAATTACAGTCATCGCCATTTTTATAAAGCACACGAACCACAGTCCAACTCATCGGAACCGTTGGCACAGTCTTTAATACCGTCGCACAGTTTGCTTTTGGGTATCGTCTGATTGGAGAGCTTACAGATGAATGTGTTATAAATTGGAGCCAAACCACAATTGCCGGGTGTTATTGATATATCATCGATTCCAATTGCTGATCCGATTGAACCCACGTCACTGATCTATTGAATCAATTATACTTGCATTATTTTATAATGAATTATAATATTTTGAAAAATAAAATTCAGAAAATTATATTTAATTGATTATGAATTTATACACCACTCATAGACAAGGTTATAATCAATAGTAGTTTAAAGTTTCTTGTTAAACTTTATGATTAAAATAATTTTTATAACAATTATAAAAAACTGTGATTCAATTGAAATTAAGTGAATGAGTTATCAAAAAATCAACAATTTTAAATATTGGCTGGCGATATACAGACTATAATTTATGGATTCTCTTTAATCTTCTATCAAAGACTGTAATTTTAGAAATTTTGTTAATAAATAATTATTGGAAAAAATATATAATCATTATGGAAAACTCTGCCATTTGATCCATTAACTTTTGAAAATTAAATTGAAAAATAAAATGCATACATAATAAAAGTACATATTTGTTCCCGGTCATTTAAATCAATTGGTAGTACTATTTTTTAATTATTCACCTAGCAAGATATTTCCAGTTTGGAATTGATGTTCGGGAGCTTTTTAACCAATATTTTACCTATTACATATTCTAACAACCAATTAAATTATTCAGAAAATAATATTGCTTTAATTAAGACACTTAACATTTCCCATTGGAATGTTAACTAGATTCTTAAGACCAAAGTGTTTTGGCTGCAAAATCGAAACAACTACCTTTTTCCAATTTTTTTTATGTTTTCCAGATTCCCCATGCTCACAAGAATCAGAAAAACTCACCACCCGATTTTTTAAACCTACTGGCTCATTTAAAGAAAGCCTAGAAATTCTAATTAATTCAAATGCAAAAATCCTGCGTTCAACTAATGTTTGTTATACAGTATAACAAACAATAATTACTTGAAATAATTAATGTAACAAGGATAAAGACTGTAATTTAAGAAAAATTAAGTGAATGACTTATTGACTGAAAAGCAATATTATTATTGGCAACAAGAACAATGCCCTTTTTTAAACCCAGCTTAAAGTTATAGTAACACACATGGCCCATTATTATAATTGGATTAGGGAGTCCAAGGAATTTTTCACAACCAGGTTTAAATTAAAGTTACAAATTACAAACCAAATAGAACCGCATATTATTTGATGTTGTGCTGATCGCTTTGGCAGTGACTTGGAATTGAACCCAGGTGGTATTAGATTTGCTTCCAATGAACTGGGCCATTTTTGATAGTGTTGATTATTTTAAGCTTGGTATAATTCAAAACGCGAAGATCTGAAAGTTAATCTGACCATGATGACCATCATATTATTGAAGAAATAATAGAGTTGAACACAGAATGAACCACTTGTGGGGATGTCGTAGTGGTCCGACACTAGTACTGCTCTATGGCATATTCTTCTGGGATTCTGTGCTTTCAATAACAGGTAATTTGCGGATCGTTTACCCAAAGTGTGGTCAGAGGTTGGATATCAAGTAAATTCCAAGAAGGAATCATTTCTAGCAAACTGTAAACGTTAAGTAACACACTTTAAAAATTATCAAGAAAAATTCGAGCTAAATTGAATGGGAGTATAAGTGGTATATCAATTTATCTTGAAACAATATTTTTTGTCCGCGCTGCTCATTATGGAACGATTATTATTTCAATTTACTATCTTCAACTGATTTTATTATCCCAACTTTTAAATTCCAATGAAATTCCAATCAATAATCCATCTTGGTTGAAGGCTGTAATTGTGTTAATATTTCATCTTGGAATTACCTAGTTTATTTTGCATTTAGCTGATGGATTGAATAAGAGTTAAATTTTTCACTACATTGACGAAGTAATGTAGTATATGGTTTTGTCGTTTGATTTTTAATTAAAGTTACCAACATAAATTATCTTTCAAATAATGGTCTTTAAGTCTAAATTTAATAAATTGAAGAAATTTTTTAAAAGATATTAATATTAAAATGTTAGTAATTAATATATTTATTGAGATGTGTGATTCATATAATGATCAAATTAACTTACCTACTAAGAGAGTTTGCTATATAGAGCAATAAACTGTATTAAAAACTTGATTTTGAATTCAAGTTACCTATATGAATTATGGTATATTTCTGGTACAAATGGAAGAACATTCTTTTTCAAACAATTAATTTCATTTTTAATTCTGTTTTCAACTGAACTATATCTTTTTAAATAATTCCCTTTGTTTAACCAAGAAACATATCTATAAACAAAATATTCAGAAAAGAGGAATTGGATTAATTAACTACGGTTCAATCATTTACTATTATTTAGATTTAATAAATTTGACAATGTGAGTAATCTTGTAATTTTGTAATTTCTATAAATAATTAAATTAATAAATAAATTTAATAAGAATTTGATTCGAAATTTTAGTTACCTACTTTAATAATTTTAAATTTATTAATTGGTAAAACTTTCAATATAAATTTTAACAAAATCCAATTTTGTTGAGAGGTTTGGGTTTATAAAATTAATTGTTCTGTTAAAATTAGATTTGCTCACAATCGTTAAAATTCTCTGTTTATTTTGATCAAGCTAACCTAGCATTTATAATTTTGATGGAAATTGATAGACTGTAATAATAAATATAACTTATACCTAAATTACATACTTAATAGAAAGTTTTTTAATGGGGTGAAAAAGCAAGTCCCATTATTTTGAACTTTTCATTTTTGTTGATAATTTCTGATTATAGCAACGCTCTATCGTTCCTTTCTTAAAAATCATATAAGTTGGTCATAAACTGGCTATAATGAATCTGGGGTGCTGATTTTTCTTTGCTAATTAGAATAATGCATTTTTACTTACTTACGACGAAAGTGTCTTGACTGCAAATTCTAATTAATTCAAATGTGAAAATCCTGCGTTCAACTCATGTTTTTTATTCAGTATAACACAGCACAGACTTTTCACATTTGAATTAAATTAGAATTTCAAACCCCTTTTAAAATGAGCCAGCAGATTTAAAAATCGGGTTGTGGCTTTTTCTAATTCTTATGAGTATGGGCAATCTGGAAAATAAAAAAATTTTGATCTAGATAACCGTTTCAAATTTGCAGCCAAGACACTTTCCTCGTTAGTTAGATTAATTTCTATAATATACAGCAAGGATGCGCAGATTTTCAATTATTTGAAAAAAGGGTGAAAAAGGTAACAAGTTATTTGTTGATGTTTTTTAATTTCAATGTAAAATTGAACTTGCTCATTCACACTATCAGTGACTGTTTGTTTACAAACAGAGCCCAAAATTGAGTCAAATGAATCATTACTTCATTGACCTTTTTCCAATAAAACTCATCGCATCTCAAATTATTACCTAATAAATGGGAAAAATTTACATGCTCAAATTGTTCACCAAAAATGACTATGAAATGAAAATCTGTCCATAATCGATATACAGGATAACAGACTGTAATTAAAGTAGTATTCTATTTTTAAATAATCTGAATAATTTTTAGAATTCAAATATGAAACTCATCGTAGTTATGATATTTTCACAAAATTCAATTTATTTTTCAACATTCACTAAATAAACAATAAACGTTTTAATATAAATTTATACGTCAATTATTACCGAGCACTACCTTTCATAGAATTTATCATAGATTTATCATGGATTTTGATGATGACCAAGCTCACATAATAATTATTTTCTTCATAAAATTTTAATCGAAAATTCTCGATTTGAAAAATATCTGATAAACTAGGTTGTTTAAATGTAAAAACTGAGAAACTTTACAGCCTTTTCGATTTTCAGAAATTTCAGTGAATAATTGTTGGCAAATAAAACCAAAAATTTGTTTGCATTATTAAAATTAAACATTTTCTGGTGTTATCATAAACTGGGGAGTTTTTACTAGCGTGCCATTCCTAGTTAATAAATATAATCCTTGTTAACTTCCTGTAATATCTATAATACACAGGTTAACAAACTGTAAACGTTGTATTTTATTTTTGAATAGACTGTATAGTTTAGAGAATATTTATATGGAGATTAGATGGGAAGTCACTTTTTACATAATAAATTCAAACTTTATTTTTAATCTTTTATTAAATTGATTTAAATTGAAAAAATATTCCATGTTAATTTTGCTTGAAAAACATTCGTATTCAGGAATAAAAGAGTGAACTTGTGAAAAAGATATTAATATTGAAAACAGTGGAATTAAAAAAAAAGTAATTACAAGATTATTTACAATAAAACACGTTCAAAATTTGAAAGGGAAATATTTATTTACAATAATTAGTATGCTCATTTTTACATCCAATCATTCATTAACTTTCTAACAAGGTAAGAGACTGTAATAAAAAAAATTAATTTTATTTTTGAATAATCTGAATAATTTTGTGTTTATTTTCTGGAGTGAAAAATAAATTTCTTTCACTTTACAATGAAGAAATTATCCTATACCGTATTTCAACTTGATAAAATATTTATCGAAACACAATTGTGATCAATAGATTGTACTGTATATTGTATAACAGGTATTATTAATGAAAAGATTATAATAAAAAAGACTGTAATCAGAAAATTAGTTTATTATTAAGTTACCAAAGAAAATATCGAAATTTTAATTGGGTTGAAAATCTCATCGAATTCTCATCTAGTTCACAAAGTTATCTTGTTTTCTTAATGTAATATGTGACCATATTAATTTTCATGTTTATCTCAGAATTTAACAATATGTATTCATTTTATTAAATTAAAGTAAAAAATAAAATAATAAAAACTTAGAATCTAGCACTCAGAAAATTTGTCAGTAATGAACTTTAACTAAGAATGCTTTTTATATCTTGATTACCTCTTCAAATTATTTTATAATTGAGTGGTTAGAGAAAACCGTTAAATTTTTAGATTATTTTATTCTCTCGTCTTTAATCAAATTTATCCAGTCCAACTTTAAGATATTTGTTTGAAAATATCTGATGAATTTTATTCACTAGATTAATTAGATTCGTGAATTGCTGATATAAAATTAAATATAGACCAAAATCTGTTAACGTCATTCTAAATTAATTGATTATTAAGCCACTTTTATTGAACATTAATCTTGAAATCAATCAATAAAATTAATTCATATTCGCAGAAATATAGCTTGATTAATTAGTTGTTTATTAGCCTTGATGTATTATGATAAAAACATTTCAATGGTTATTAATAATTCAATAATTATTTTGTTGACGAAAAATATCCTTTTGAATTAGATTATAATTGTACCAGTATAATCAGAGTTGACAATAAAAGATTAATAATCAATATTTCTACATCAATGTATGAGGAAATATATCATCTGAATTATGTCAAAATGTATTTGTAATAATAGGACAAAAATATTTTCTTTTTATAAAAGAGAAAAATTCGAGTTTTACTAAAAATGAAAAATATTTACAAAATTTCGACACATATTCTGTGTTTGATTGGATGTGTTTATCAAGTTTTCAATTTGAATGTAATTTATTTTTCATATGAAACCACAACTAATGTCAGGTATGAGATCGAGCCATACCTTCCTTCCACTACTATTTGTTACGAAAAAGTTCAACAATTGAAAGATGAATTCAAAAAGGAATTCAACGAAAGCCATGATGCTCTTATTACTCTTAATGAGAAAACAATTAATGAGCAATTTGAAATGATGGAGGAAAGACCTAGAATTCTTAATGACTGTTATTTGAGAGACAAGGTCAACCATGGATGTGATAATTATTTAAAGTTCATCCAGTACATTGATAATTATTTTTATTGCTTCACTATTGCTGCCCAATTGAATAATGAACCTGATGAAAATTATAAACTGGATACTGGACAAAAATATGTTTTATCAATCGAGTTTAAAATGACACATGCAAATTATATCCATATACTTATTCACCCTAGGAATGAGAAAGTTAATAAAATATATGAAAAATATGGAGCAAGAGGATTGTTGATTATCCTCAATAGTACTGAATCGTGTGATCTGAAATATAGCAATATTATTCAAAAAATTATGTTTAAATCTAAAAGTGATTGTTTTGAAGGACAGACGAGAGATGAATGTATTAACAATTGTTATGTGGATAAATTTATCAAGGAAATGAACAAATTTCCATATTTTCATCTAACCGATTTAAGAAATATTAGTTTAAATTTTACCAATAACTATGAATCAGATAATGAAGATGATTTTCGAAAGGAGTGTATCTTGTTCTGTGATAAGAAGATTGAGTGCTTCAAACAGCATCTAGTTACTTATCCAACATTTTCGAAAAAACCAACTTTAGATTCATCAATATATTCTTTCAATATTGAGTATACATTATATTCGACAATTATCTACGAAATTAATTTGAAGTTGACTTTCGAAGAATATCTGATTCTAATGTCCAGTATTTTGAGTCTTTGGTTCGGTTTCTCAATAGTAATGTTCACTGAATTCTGTGAACCAATTTTTAAGAAAATCACCCAAAATTGTATTTTCAAGATTTATAACCAACATAATCAAATTAATGTAACAAATTTCAATATTATAAGTAATTCTAGAAATCAAAGAAACTTTCTAAGAAATGCTAGATTCTAACTTTTTTAAATTTTATTTTTCACTTTAATTTAATAAAATGAATAGGATCTTCTCAACTTCTCATTTAAACATGATTATTAAACATTTAAACAAAATTATTATTATGATACATTACATTTGTGAAACTACTCCAAAATTTCCCCAAAGGTATTTATTAATAGGAAACAAGAAATTTAGAATATCAGCTAGTCCAGTATATTATATCAAAATTAAAGTTGGTAATTCAGATATAAAATGGATTCCTAGTTACAGTTTATTACTGACAAATTTTGTACTTGAGTTAGAACAAAAATAAAAAACCTAATTGAATTTTTAATTTAAATGAATATATGTTTTAACTGAAAATCAAAAAGAACAAATAAAACGTAGAGAATAAAACTACCAATTCCGCTTGGCACCAAATAAAATAAATTTTAATTTTACCAGATATTAAAAATGTAAGAGTAAGTTATCGAGTTCAAAATCACTTTTGGTGAATTTAGAACAATAGTTAATTAATTTAAACATTTTGATTGATTATGAAAATTATTCCGGGGTTTGCGGAATCCAATTAAATTAACTGAAATAAAACTAGATAACTGAAATAAACTCCTGTCATAAATTACAGTCTTTATCATGTTTATTAAAATTTTTGGAAGTGATTCAGGTTTTTATTCGAAAAAATATTCATATTTTGGCCCTGAGCAATTAAATATATTTTTATTGGGAATTTAATTTATGAAAAGTTTGGCTGAATGAAATATTTTATTTCAAATGAAAATACTAACAAGTTAACAAATTCCAATTCCTTATAAAAAAATGTGAAAGAAAACGGACACCAAGTAAGGATGCATTTAATAATTTATAATTATACTAGATATTACAAATATTGAGTCAATTTTTAAGGTGAAATCTAATCGGAATATTATGAGTAGAGTCCGCGGATTAATAGACGCCAACCGGATTATTTTTGTCTAGCGGATTAAAAGACGCACTATTTTGTTAAATAGTGGCCATTTTCCAGACGAAAATAATCCTATTGGCGTCTATTAATTCGGGGACTCTAATTATGAGTGATTATATATGACATTATAATGTAACAAAAAAAATCACGTTCTACGGTAACCCATTCGAAAAACACTATAATTAAATTAGTTGAATCAAACTTGCAATTAACAAATAATTACAGTCTTTCGATTGATAACATAAATTTTAACTGATAAACTATATCAAAAATATTTTACCGCGAAATAAGTAATAAATCTGTCGTTTTTTAGAATGTTGAAAATAGAGTAACTGATTATTTACAGTTAGATTCTATATAATTTATAAAATTTTAAATCAACTTTTGTCTCAAATGCCAAGATTGAAAAATATATTGAATTATTACATTTGTTCATATTTAATACAATAGAAAGAGTAACAAACTGTAATTTAAAAATCATTTGATATTTTAATTACCAAAAATAATGTTAGTTTATCTAATTGGGCGGTTGCACCCCGGGACATCTCATTTTAATACATTATATTTCATTTTTACTTATAATTCTTTTTTCACTTCTATAACTGGAGAACTGCTAAGAAATAAAGAGTTTGATCATGATTAATTAAAATTTATTTATTTGCAGCAGTAATGCCCACGGTACCAATCCTAGGGGGGGGGTCATGGACTCAGACGATTTCTAGGGGGGGGTATTTTTTCGAAATCTTGTGTTTTCCGAGGGGGGGGGTCTGGCAAAATTTTGTTGGTTAGGTTAGTCAAAATTTTTTGTACAAGCAAAAAAAAAAAAAAAAAAAA
>JAQGCQ010000245.1:0-17260 GCA_034699945.1 Chamobates pusillus
GGAAGGTTTGACCCGAACTGGTCATCGCCAGCATATTGTGGTTTCACTCTATTTGTGGGAATCTCCGTATTTTTGGTCACTTCGTTTCAGGCGACCAAAAAGATGGTACTTCTCTGCAGAGGAATCGATAGGTATTTCTTTCATTCATTTGATTTTCTTTCAAAACATTAAAAAAAATATCGATTAATTAATCAATGCTTTAATTCTTCATTTAATTTCGGTTTTATTTAATTAATTAATTTCTGAAATCAAAATTACAGTACATTTTTGACGGTATTTATCGATGCATTGATTTCATTGATATTCACAATAATGGTATTGAGTGATGCTTTCATTGTCACCAAAGGATTCTCTGTTTGGTGTCAATCAGTGGTTCAACGATTTGATTCGTAAGAATTATTTTTCTTAAATACAAATTTTAATTATAACAAGAAATTAATGAATTCAATGTCTGTTTAGGTGTGAAACGGCCTCTTCTGTGATGATAATCGGCAAGAATTCAGACATAGATCCGAACGGATTCTTCATACAATTGGGAACAGTTCAGGTATTTTCAATCATTTCTGTCATTAATTTTGGATTCAATTAAATATTTATTGACTCAGTTTGGGATTTGGACTCTTTTGGTGTGTTGGGTGCTGTCATTAGTGATGGCGTCCCGAAAGCTGTTTGTCTATCACGAGATGGAGAATATGAGTGTTTCGATGGCCAGAGAAAGACAGCGTCACATCGGAGGCGACTATTCATCGCTGAGAACCTGAATCGGTTGTCATTTGTTTTTAATTTATTATAATTTGAATTAATTTTTGGTTATATTTTCAAAGATATATATAATATACGAATCGATAGTAAATTATGTAAATATTTATGTTTAGAAACTAATGATTCTATAAATAACATAAAATGTAACAAAAAATAAACAGAAAAACTCTTAATTCAAAAATTCCTTTGAAGAGTAGTTTTTGCGGAATAAGTCTTAAATCAAAATATCAAATGAAGCGAACGATCGATAACTCTGTAGTGATGTTGGCTTCCAGAGAGCGTATGACCCAAACGCCACTCCACTCAGGACTCAATATTTGTGTTGAATAATCAAATATTAGTCGAATATGTGTTACACGTTATCAAAGATGTCGTGAATCATAAGTCAATATTAAGGCCAACAATCGTTTACTTAATTTTATTCCAATTTTTCGCTCTTTTTATACACAAATGTAAATAAATATCGGATATTATGGGCACTCGAGCCGCCGCCTGTAAGACACCCACTCCTTATCATTGATGCTATAAATCACTTTATGAGTGATGAGATCTATTTTAAAATCATTTTTCATTGCAGTTACGGCCAAATTACGGAATCTCCAGGAATTCCACAACAGAATAGTTAACAATGTGTTTCCTGTGCCGTCGGGAACAGACATCTGCAATACACTCAAGTATTTCTCGCAGATTCTTTTGGGGTAAGTCTTCTCTTCCCTCACAAATTCTCTCAATTTTGATAACGACTATCAAATTATAGTGTTCTTCGTGAGGTACCGGCCATTCCAATAGAGTTGATCCGTAATCACGACAAAGATCACGCGCGGACCTCAATGTTTCCGAATCTGGACTACAAGAATCTTTATTTGCTGTCCGTTCAGTTTCTCGAAATTTTACCCCAAATCCAAACAGGAATGCAAAGTATGTCTCAAATCGCTATTTATTTAACGATTCACTCATTGTAACTATTGTTGAGGTGTCGGTCAAACCATTCTTCACACATTGAGCTGTTTGGTGCCATTCCTCGAACACGAATATATGGATTCATTGCCATATACCGTTGCCTCAGCGATGGCCACTCTTCCACCAATCCTTCACAAAGAACTTCTGGATTTGTTGTGCTATAATTTGCTCCCCTTTACGATAGGTATGTCTTTAAACGGATATCTCATTTGATTAATAAATTTGTCGTTAAATTCTTCAGACGAAGACTCGAATTCAGATAACTTGAATTATGCAAATATGTCAATACCTTCGATAATGATGATTGTCTTGAATTATGGGGACAACCCTTCGTTTCACACACAACTATTAGAGTGTTTGATGCGATTGAAATACAGCGTATCTAAAGATCTTCTTTGTGTCATAGCTTATGGTACGGCCAAAGCCCGGTGCGCTGCGGTTGAGCTCCTTTTCCTGTATTGGCCACATCTGAACCCGAGCGCATTGGACAGAAAAGCTTTGTCTGAAAAGCACGTGAGTTGGACACCACTCACCTGTCAGTACGAGAACTGTAAAAACAATTTGAGTAACGAAGCGGTGAAGATGTGTATCGACCACACGATTATCATTGGAACCACTGAAAGGCCAACACCACTACTCATTTGTATTGAATGCACTGACATATTATATAGAGGCAAAAGTCGGGACACTTTACTGAATATTCTGCTACCAATGGAAGAGATTGCATACAACTGTGAGAACAAGACGTGTAAGAGTCCGCTCTCGAAGAAGACAGCGGTGGCCACCTGTTTCTCCATTGAGTGCACGAACTATAACTGCAATAAACCGATCAGATATTGTCATCTCTGTAATGAAGAGAAGCACTCCAACAAAGACTCGTCCAATCATATCGTGCACACAATCATACCGTCCCCTTGGAATATGGACAGCGAAACACAAACCTATTTAATTGAGGCGATCGTTAGTTTACTAAAAGAGGCGCAGCCCGACAAGCCTTCCAAAGACGGTGAAAGACATTCCAGGATTGGGTTTCAGGTGTCTGACGATAATCAGGAAACAACTATCGAAGAACGACAACTCCTCAGCCGGTATGGTGTCTGGCTTTTAGTGGGTTTGTGCGCTCCTAATGAGAGTACACCAGAGCCTACATTGGGTCGAATGTTGAGTATGTTATGTCAGTGGTTCCACTACACGGCCTGTTTGCCCGACGATCAGGCGGGCAGTGCTTTGGAACGACTCAAAGCTGATTGTATTCACGGATGGCTCATGAAATTCATCAAAACTCACTTCAATGTCTTCACAGCTTGTCTTCTGCCACACCCTCTGGATTACGCACGACTCGGTATATTCTCGGCATATACTTCATATAAATACTAATGTTTTGTTTGTTTGTGAGCTCAGGCGGTCACTGGGAGTCGTGGCCCTCACAGACCAACCAAATAAAAGAAGGCTTTAAGCGATTGTTATGTCTCGTGCCTTACGATATAATAACAGCCGATGTTTGGGGACATATAATGCCTTATTGGATGGAGTGCTTCCGGCACGACGTTCCTGAAGAAGAGTTGGCCGAATTGAAGATTCTGTTGAGCAAAGTGTTAGATCCGGATCTGTCACCACTCGGTCTTCAGCCAAAACAAATGTATCAATTCATTAGCATTAGATTCGATAACACGACGGCTCCCATTCAGGAACAGGCGCTCTCTTGGCTTCAGGTAATGATTGCCTCAAAAAACGTTTTAATCATTTAATGTAAACGTAAACAATGTTTCAGATCCTGACAATGTTAGAGGTACCTGTGCCTTTGAACCTATTGAATACAATGTTTTCCACTGGAGTCAAATCATTGTCTGACCCCAACATAGAGATTATTTGCTCAGTTAGCAAAATATATCCTGACCCGGGATCAAGTACAATGACCAAATCCAATACTAGAGCGCACATGATTGAGTCAGGGGTGACGGACCAGGAGATCAATCTCTCGTGTTATATACTTATGCTCGATATTCTGGTCAAACAGTTTGAGTTACAAGAAGTCAATTCACATAAAGGACTCGAAACCAAAGAAGCCGTTCAAATGTTGAAACTGATTCTGGATATACTTCACGCCCCGTGGATCGGCACTCATACCTGTCGAGAGTCAACTCAAGTAGACATAAATGAGGGCGAAATATTGCAGTGTCTCTTCTGTGAGATGTCTGCCATTTGGTATCAGTTGACTCTTCTAATCATTGAATACTTTTGTCCAATAATGGAAGTGACAATGGCTGACATTCCTGGAGATAATACCTCAGTCAAGACACCCATTCCATCGCATGAAAAGGTGTCCAAAACAGATTCCACGAGTTCTGCAAAAGAGTCGACAAAAGGAGTCAAAACAGACAACAAATCAGCGAATAATTCGACTCAAGACTGGAAGACAGCTCTAAACGAAGGAAATGAATCGATATTAAGAGCGGCCACAATCACGGATATAGAAGAAAGCTTTGACTCCGGACCAGTTATTCCTATCGAATCGGTAGAACCAGCCGTAGCTCGTTCTGTGACTATCACCGAAGATGACGTTGCGTCTGCAAAGTGCACCATTTCCACTACACCTCAACTATTGGATGACAACGATAGTGATTCTGTGTTCGACAAAAAGTTCGACGATTCGAACAAAAACTTTTGGCAGACCTCTTACGGAAGGTTCAAATTCACGATAGAAGAACTTCCACCTCAGGAACAGTTGGTCTATGAGTTTCTCAAAGAAGTCAATGTTCACAACGACGCCGACGTTTTGTATCATTTGTTATATTGTTTGAAACTAATGAGCTTACATTCGGAAGTGCTGAATAGGGCGGCCAAAAACCACCGGGGCTTTCTTATTTGGTGTCAGGAAAACCTCCTGATCCCAAATCTATGGAAACTTCTTCAATCGGAGTTCTCTCAGATCTCACAACTTTGTGTTCCACTCATTCTTCACTGCATTACACTCCCGGCGGGAACCGCTATGTTCTCCAAAGTGGTTGAGGATGACTTCCATAAGAATGACTCCCAGTCCCGTTTCGCAGCAGTTGAAAGAGTGACAACAATCGCACACTTTGTAGAACCGGCCACTGTTAAGAATAGTCCGTTACTTCAGGCCTCTTTGGCGACAGCTTTTTGTTATTTAGTGCACTGTTTGGACGACATCGAGGCGTCGGTCGCACAGAGAGCTCTTCTCAACCTTGAAATGATTAAAACGTCTTCACTGAAGTTATTGTTGTGGTGTTTAGAAGTGCAGTTCGATTTAGTCATTGTTGACAGACCTATGATTCTGACCACAATATTCCAATTGTACAACCATTTGCCTGACCGTCGGTTCCTGACCTGGGACTTCTTCCTCAACAGATTCGATGCCCTCTTCTTAGAGTCACAAATCAATTTGGAGAGGAGTGGAGAAATCAGTCAAACCCGTGATTTGAGGAACACTAATGTAAACTCTGAGACTTATCAGAAGAAACTAATTCGAGCTCAAGAGGCGCTGTCGCACACCCACGCCTCCCGTTCACTGTCTGCCAGTTTAGGCCTCAAACTGCCCTATAAGCGGACAATGTCTGCCCCCACTTTCGGACTCTTACCAAAGTTAGAAAAGGATAAGGTTTATAATCGACAGACATCAGCGCCAGCGATAACCCGGAAGAGCTCAAAGTTGGCGGCGCTGACGGGTTCGACCACTACTCACTTCCCCAACAGTTTCTTTAATGACAATCAGGCCAAAGAAGTGGCGCAGGAAGAGAGCCATCTCCTCAATGTTATCCATAAGTTGGCTGAAGTCGACGATCACGACAAAGACACTATTCATTTATTAATATTCCTTTTGATGCAATTCCTGTCCCGACCGGACCCCTCCCATCCCACTGATGAGAAGACAATGACTCGCAGTCATGTAAGTCATTCAAAACTATGTTTGATTTGAATTCAATTTATTTAATATTTGTATTGTTTTGCAGTTAATAGTATTAAGACATCTAAACATTTTGATGGGTTACAGTCCCGCAGAGAAGGCATTTCTCATATCTCCCAATAGTCTTAGAGGTCTTCCCGTTTTTAATGCTTTCTTAGCTTCGATGCCAAAAGTATTGGACTTCAATCTCAAAATGGGGAACATTTTGCTCAGTACTTGTCTTCCGCTGTTAGTCTACTGTCCATCTCCTCAGCGATATATTCACGACGGAAATCATTTGCCGATCTATTCCTTATGGCTTCTCAAACCTCATGTGCGTCAGTCGTGGCTCATGTCTCTCAACATTATTTTATATAAAGTATTCAAACTTATAATTTATAACAATTTTTGGTCTAAATTTTGTTTTGTTTATAGCATTCATACAATTCTCAGTCGAATCTGAAACAGATCCAAATGTTGATCCAGATTGTGATGAATACCCTGGAGGCTCAATTTCATCGGTGTCGTCCACTCAATGAACGAATGCAAAGTCCCATTCCTTCTCGTTCTAGAGGTCTGTCATTAGTGTCACCATATTTTATAACCAAATGTTTCCTAATATTTCCAGATATGAGTGCAGTTTCCGTAGATTTGGAACAAATTCAAGAACAGGAACAGAGTTTTGACTCTCAGGCAGAGGACAACGAAATATTTATATCTAAACCTGAAGAAGGAGTCAGTGCTTATTCAAGTGATGCCGACGATGAGGACAGAGAACTCGAAGCCATAATTGAAAGTCCAAAAGCAAAGTCTATTATTAGTGACAGTAAGACAGATGTCGTCAATATTGAAACTGAAGTGAAAACTGAAGTTTTAAAACCAATTGTTGTCTTCGATGAGAGAACTGAAGTTAAAATAGATCTTAAGTCGAATGAATCGAATGCCAACAAATCAGAGCTTATTTTACCGAATAATTCAGAAAAGAATGAAAATATCAACGAAATAACGGACGAAAACAAAGAGAAAGTAATTGTAGACAAACCTCCATATCATCCACCCGTTCAAAGGATTAGCAAACAATTGTCACCCAAACTAAACAGACCTAAAATACAAAGAATGGAAGCAATAGAGGGTTCGCTTAAACTCAAAAAAGGACGAAAGGATTCGAAAGAGTCGATTGAGAGACAAAATAAGCCGAAAGAACCCGAAATTCTGAGCCATAATTCTCTGACGCGTATCGCCAGCGCCGATGAAAAGTACTCAACTCATGAGAGTGTCCACAAAGTCCTAAGAAATACTAACAGTACTGACAGCGCACATGCAAAAGCCTCCAAATCAACCTGGACCATAGAGATTCATTCGCCGGTCAAATTACAGCCCGTTTTGCCAGTGAAACCCCCTCAGGAAAGACTTCTTCCCATTGGAATCAATACCAAAGAGATGCGAAACAGAGAAGTTAAAGAAGACTTCAGTCATTACGACAGAGTCTACTCCTCTGAATACGATAAAGGGGTTCAAACGTTTAAATCTGTTGTTTCTAATGAGGGAGAGATTCAATACCCTGTGTGTGAACGACTACTACCCATAGGACCTACGCCTCCTTTCGCTCGAAAAGAGGCGGTTTCGGTGTCGCCTATGATTCAACCAAAACGATCGGCGATTCTTCAAACACCTGTCCTCAAAGAGGAAACAAATGTGTCCAAAGGAGATACATCGGTGACGACAATTGCCAGCAATACTAGTGCTTCCCTTCCCTCCAATGTAACGATATATGCAATGACCTCAACTCCAAACCAAATAATTGCAAACAAAACTCCTTTAACTCCTCGCGATTCCATCGATAACATAGAAATTAAGCCAAAGCCTCCCAACTCTCCGATTATGATAGGAGTGGCCAAAGTTGTTAAAGCAAGTGATTCACTCGATTCGAACAGTTCTCCCAAAAAGGAAAGTGTCTCCAAAAGCGGCGCTAATCTAACAAAAAGAGACTCAAAGATTGAATTAAATGAACAAAAAGAAGAAGTTCTCGAAAAAGTTGTTATAGAAATGCCTTCAATGAAAGCCATCGCAGGAAATGACAACAAAAGTGATAAACCGGAAGAGACTCCAACACCGACTCAATCGTCAAATCCAATATTAAGCGAACAAAAACCTGTGCGACAACACTATCGGCAGCGGAAGACCAGGAAAATAGGTTCGTCTGCCAGTGATATACAACGATCCATAGAAAGCAGAGGTGGAGGCGTTGCAGACAAAGTTTCGCGAAGAACTGGTCGATCGATGCCACCAAAACGTGCTAGTTCACAATCGACTGCCAGTGCTGTTCACTCACCCGAAGACATCGTTCACGAACGGTGTTCTCGTTGTGGGAATATATTGGAGCTCTACTCGGAAGAGGAGATCGGGATGTGTATCATAATATTAGGCACATATGTTCACCGCGACCCGAGTCTGGCCGCACCTATTCTGCCAGAAGTGCTCAAATTGGTCTCGAAATACGCGGGACACACAGTATTTCATTGGCAAAATGAAAGGTTATATTTCTTAATAATCATATCTTGCAAATCAATCTTTTGACAGAACAGAGCAGAACAGTTGTCACTGACTATAGGCCTAAACACTATTCAGAGTTTGTTTTGAGGAAAACAATAATTTATTGGAAAAACAATTGAAACTTGAATTTTAAAATATAGTTTCGGTATATCTTAAGCATCGAATGATTTCCCACATAAAAAATCAATTCAGAGCTCAGCCTTTTTTACAGTAGAATGTTTGCGATCATATCTTTCTGAATGGCTATTCATCACAGAATCTGATGGTTTGACTCTTATTTCAAAAACAAAGATAAAGGAATTCCCAGAAAAATTTCAGTCGATTTTTAAAAATACAAAACATTGGATGTATTTTATAGTCTTTTATCAAAAACTTTTTTCTAATGTCTTTTTTGGCACATATTCTGCAGTAATACTCATTTGCCCGGAAGTACTGCATCTATAGCTCGACAATTCATTCGGTGCACTTTACATCAATTGGCACCGAATGGCATATTTAAACAACTATTTTATGCACACTTTGCGAGTGAGTTCACTATTTGTCTCAAAAGACAAAACTTTAAACATTTCTAACATATATTTTCTGTTAAAATTTGTTGAATTTTTTTTGTTCAAACGAATCAATCAAAAATCAATCACAAATCAGATCCAGGATTCTTCAAAAGTATAACGTTAGCCCTGTCTGACTTTGTCGATCTCAATCAGGTCTCTCCTCTGGTAGAGCTCTTTCAGGTAAACCTATTTATAAATCACTTTTAAAGTTATTCACTGTTTTTATCATTGAAAACATTCTATACTTTTTTTGTCGATAAATATTTAGTTATAACTTCTATCCAGAGATCAATAAATAGTTATTAAATGAAAATATTTTCATTTCAATAATTTATGAATTCCTTCGACGAAAAAAAATGTTAATATTTTTGATATAAAAAAGAGACTCTTATGTCGAGGAATGACACAAAAATAATTGTTATCTGATTTTAGAATCTGAACGAAAGAAAACATTTGCCACATATATCAGAGATGATGCATATGTTGGGTAATGTTGCCACTTATCTCGAGTGCATATCTCTTGAAACTCCATCCCAACAGCCGTGGGCTCTATTTCTGCCACAATTAGAGACATTTGTGAGAAAATTATTGCTTATATTACCGGACGCGGGAGTACTCAACTTAACACCTCTGATGAGGATTATGTTATCGACGCTCAAACTGCCGATCATTAATGCATATAAAACAATAGTCGACCCCTTCTCTAAAGTGTTAAGTCATACCATACAACAATCGCCACTACTTTACGAACAGCTTTTAGAGTTATGCAATCTTTGCTGCAGAAACTTTGTCCGCGAACGGGACAGGTATCTGCTCACACGTACAGTGGTCTGCGAACTCATCCAAGCAATCAAATTTCGAACACTGATTCCGGACGAGAACCTAATGATGCTAGTTCAATTCATACTACAGGACGCGTCCGGTACTCTCACGCCTTCAGTGATCGTCGAGAATCTCAAAATGAATAACAGTCTTGAGATCGACAACTATAACACCAACGCCTGTGAGTGCGTCCGTCCAAACGTAATGGATTTACTCGAGTTTGTCACTGATGTGCACACACTCTCCAGAGTGAAGGTATCTTAAAAATTACTTTTGTCTATAATATGGCACACATTCTTATCCCATGAAAACATTGAGATGAGTGGTGTGAGTCCTCGCCTCTAATAGTGTATTGACTGCACTGTAGAGTGTATATCATTTTAATGGTGTCTGACTTTCCGATGGGAATATTTAATCTATTTTTTGCTTCACTTTTTTTAAGAGTAATTTTTTGGGAACTTCTATACACCTCAATGAAGAAACACTGGGCGGACATCTCAAGGCAGGAATTTCTCAATATTTATCACTAGAGATGACAAAAAATAATGGCAGTGATCACCGAGCAATAACCAAATACCTTCCCTGGCTATACAGTCTGCCGTCATTACAACAAGGGTTAGTCTCACAAAACAATTGTCTTTTCTTTTCCTCACTTTTTTCTCTTCTATTCTTTTTTGATTAAAATCTAAATTTAGTTTCAATTTTCAGTTTTATTTTCTATTTTCGTGAAAAACACTTAATTTTAGTCTTGAATTGAATTTCAATTCAAAAGTGGAGAAGAATTCAAACGAAATGAAGTTCTCTTTTAATGAATTCATTTCTGGATTCAATTCAATTAGCAATGAATGTGTGCTTTAGTGGCGACAAAAGCACAATGAAGTCCATCCATACAACTATTTCTGGAAGAAAACAAATTAAGTTTTTATATATTTAGAGCTCTGAAAGAGTGAAAAGCGTGACTCCGATAACAACTCATGAATTTGTTGTTCAAAGTTTTTTTGGACAGCCTTTCAGTCCTTTGAGTACTTTTTTCATCAAAACTTTTTCTTTTTTATTTAAACACAAAGCAAAGCAAAGATCAGATAATTAAAGTCTTACCGAAACTCCTCTATTCTGTCCAACAGTGCAAAAGAGTTTATCGATTGTGTGGCACACATTCGGTCGCTTTCATGGCTTTTGTTGGGATCATTACAACACTCGGCTCTACTCCATAATAGCGCGACATTCCTGTGCCAACCGATTCCATTGGAGGCGAACACACACATAGCAGAGCACATTCAGGTCATTTTGGCCGGTTTTGCCGAACAGTCCAAAGCATCCGTTTTGCATATGTCCTCATTATTCCACGCTTTCATTCTGTGCCAACTCTGGACGATGTACTGCGAGAACATCTCCGGCCAGAATCCTCCCGGAAGTGATCAGTACCACCAGTGCACACTTACCCTATCAGATTTCTGGGCCAAAATAACCCCGGGCATTCTACAGTTGATCTGTCACTCAAAAGTGGTAAAACTTATTATTATAGCAATTGATTGAAAAGTCACTCAAATATTATCAATAATACTAACAATAATTGAGAAAACAATTTGATGTTTGCTTTTACTTATAATATCTTTTATTCCTTTGCTTACACTTCTGCACTACTCCTTCTATCTCTTATAAGGAGGGACTCTATCAGGTCAGCCGTCAGCGTCTTATTTAATAGCTTAGTTGACTTAGTTTACAATTTATTCTGTTTCTTACCAAAAGATAATATACTTTTTATATATATTTTTCTTTAATATCTTATAAATTGAATACAAGTTTTTCAGTTCACTGTTTGTAATAATAAGACATTCGATGTATTTATGTATTTCAATATCAAATCATTTAACATATTCTGTCAGTCATTATCTTAATTGTAAATATGTTTTTCTATATCTAAACTAACGATAACTTTTTTGGCTCTCTTTCCACTCTGTGTCCGTATGCCTGTGTTGGTCGTCTACCTGTCCTCTCCTGATAGCTGGCGGAGACGGTTAGCTTACATTTCTTGAATTTAATGGAAACACTGATGGAATGCAACTCAACAATGCTGTCCAGAGTAAGATATGTCACGATTTACTTCTCCCAACACTTCCCAAATGGGTTTTTCTTCTATCGCACCAAAAAATATATACACTTTTCAATTAGAAATACATTTTCTTCGTATCGCATAAATTGATCGAAAATCAAATATAAATTTATATTTTCTTTTAAGGAATAGATTTGGATATAAGTAATAAAAGTTTATAGTTTTTATCAATGGTTAGCAAATAAAACATCGATTTATTGCACAGATATCTCTAAATATTGTTTGAACTGAATTTATATTTATTTTGTTTTATATAAAAAAAATATTCCAATCTTTTAATCTGAAAACTAAGGTATGATTTGATTTTCAGTTACTTCCCCTCTGGACGCCTGTATTCAATAGCTATAAAGGTTAGCATAAAATTCAATTTATATGACGTTTATATTAAAATAAAACAATCAGTTGTTTCACAACTGAACCAAATAATTAAAAATAAATGTATAGTCAATGAAGTAATGAATATTTGACTGTCAGGTCAATTGTCGGGCAACACTCAAATGCGTCTCCAGTCGGTAATCAACTGGAGGTGTCCGCCACAGACCAGAGACGACGCGGCCATGACTTCGAGCACAATGATCAGATGGCTTCACCGGATGCAGGTATGCCCTCCCAAATCACTTACTTTAGGAGTTTAACTAATAGTTGTTTTCCGTGAATACAAAACTAATAATCCATAAAATCAATAAAGAGTTCATTGAAAAGAGCAAAGAAATGCTTATAAAGTGAAAAAAGTTTTTGAAACAAAATTCTTAAGTAAAGCTTTTATGAGTCCTTTTTTATCAGTTTTTCATCAAATGATGGAACGGCGGGTAACACAGCCCTCAACACAAAAGTTGAAAAGAAAACCTTTAATCTAATGGTCGAGTGATTTATATCCATTAGTTGTAATGTGATTTCAACTGCCATTAGATTACAACCAATTCTATGATTCATTTGTATTTGTCTCGATTGAGATCAAGTGCTCTCCAGTTTCATAAACCTTTTTTACTTCACTCACAATCTTTTCCGTTGTTTTCTTTCTTAACACTAAATTTTTTTCTGCTTTAAATTTTGTTCTTACGTTTAATCGAAACTTTTCTCTCGATTTGAATGAACTCTTATATGTGTTTGAAGTCTTGTAAAGATCTAAAGATCTAATACTATTGAACTTTAAGTAAGAGATAGAGAAGTGATTTCATTTCAAATATTTCTTTTTTCAATTCACACCTCAAATAAGACTCAAATTTGTATATAAAATAAGTTTTTTGCAGAAGTCTTCAAACTCTGATTTATTATATTCACGATATTAACCGATAATTCACTCAATATATTTATAAAGAAATATCTTATAAAAAAAATAAGGAGTAATTTGTACTCAAATTTCAAACATTCAACTGATCAGAGATGTGGAGGTAGGGATAACCCTCTAGAGTTGAGGTGGAGTTTCCTTTTAAAGAATAGACAAAATGAAGATTTTATGCAAATATGTCATAATTTACGCATTAGTTATCAAAATGTGAATTTAAACTAGAATTCAAATAATTTTAACCTTGGATCTATTAAAAATAAAGTCTTAATGAAGTTATCTATGAAATAAAGCTGAAAGCCAGGTGGTGTGCATAAAGAGGGCATTCTCCCGTTTCCCCCATTAGTACCTAACATTTTCCTCATCCCTGGTTTGGACTTGAAGTGCAATTTTCAGGACACGGACTGCAATCATAAATGTCTGGAATTAATGAACTGAATTAAAAATTTACTCAAAAGTTGTTTAGCAAAGAATCAAATCCTTGACTCTAATTAAGATAAAGTTTCAAACATTTAGATTTAATAAAACTCTATTAGAGCTGTCCTTTTGATGAAACCTTTGACTCAAACTCTACAAAAGTATAGCTATCAATGGATGCCATAAAAGTTGTCTGATTTGATAGCATTTTCCTAATTATTTTCAGAGCTTTTTCTAATGTTTCACTAAATTAAATGTAATGAATAGTTATCCACAAAATTGATTGAAAGTTCAGTTAATTAAATACCAGTTTTTTTTATTAAAAAAAAAGTTTCTGATAAATGAAAGTCGGAATACATTTCTCTTTCATTTAATGAAAGACTGGAAAGCATTGAAATCCAAAAGAATTTGTTTAAGAATTGATAGCAATCGATATGCGAACCACTGCTGCAGATATGTGTCGGGTTTGACACAAAACAGTGGGACTGGTATTCGCTGACAGATGTTTATTACACTTTAATTACTATAAATCAAAAAACAATTAACACAACCACTACTTATCTGTCATTTTGTGCACTTTATTAACATTCCGTTGCAATAAATCAAAACCATTTGTTTGTCTCCGGAAAAGAACACCTTTTAATTCTGTTTCTCCATTTATTTTAGACCAAAATGAGCCAGATTGAAATGCAGTCCTCGGCCGCCATTCAATTCTATTGTATATAATTAACATCGACTTCAAGAATAAGATATTATTTCTTCTCATTTTCTTTTCAATTCATTAATTTATTTTTTAATTTAATTGTTTTCTTCTATTAATTAATCAATTTTTTTCTCTCAAATAAATTCATTTTTTGTTTTAAAAGAGAAAAAAGTGTGTCATTGGCTTTGATTAGTTATTCTTGTATTTAATTTCAGTTTATCCGGGCTCATTTCAGACAGCCCTGATCAAATAGCCATTGCCGATAGTTATTGAATTAGCCAGCAACAACACTGAGATAATTGTTCTAGCAAAGTCATTTTAAATAAGACAAGAAAATTGTATAAAGTTTTAATAGTTGTTATCAACAAAATCCATGAAAATTCTAATAAAATTGTGTAACAATTTTCTCATTTATATCATAATTGTTATTATTGTATAAAATATTATTAATTATTTGCAGTCATTTTTTGCCAAACGGTTTGTAAAAAACTTATTAAAACTGTGAAACGATATAACACTCGAAAAGTAACGAAAAATAAATAAATTGAATCAAAAGCACTAAAAATGCTTTCATTTAATACACAATAAAGTTATGATTGAATTTTGAAATAACGACTCAAATAATTAAAATAAACGGAAAAACAAAGAAAATTATCTCTTTTTTGGTGAAATATTTTTCTAATTTGTGAGACTTTTTTGTGACCTAATGTTTATTTAATGTTAAAATAATAGGAGTGACCAACTTTACCAAATTTACCTAGTTCGTCAACCGTAACTTAAGGGACAGTTGTGTTTAAGTCGTAATCAATTTCGGGACGGTTTCCATCAAAACTAGAAAACAGTCTGTTTTGACATCAATGCTATCGAAACGCATATTTGGAATACCCTCACGTATTAGATATGGTGTGGGGTATTAGATATGGGCCTCTTAGTGGTCCACCTTGATCATCTCTTACAAAAAATGTGTTGTTCTATCATCTGGCATGAGGGAAAGTCCGTACTTCCTTTGTGGTGGTGCTCCACACTCGACATATGCTTCAAATGGTTGGCATCAGTCCTATTCAGTTGTATTCAATCGTTTTCATTGCTATTATACAGACTTTAGTCGGTATTTTTGGTTCAATTTTGACGTAAACTACAGGAAATTATAGGAGTATTGCATATTATTCTCTCCTTTTTCTGTTCACTTCTTTTACACGTTTTTTGTTCACAAATTTTGTGAATGTAGGCTAAAAAACTACTTTTCTTTTGGCTCTACTCCACAGCAGTAAAGCTATTGTTATTTTCCTTCTCATTCCTCACTCATTCCTCTCTCACTTCTCATTCATTTGGAGTCTTATGCGATACTCACGAGTGGTTCAGTCGCGTAGACTCTCCGCTCATTTTTCACATCTTTGTGTACATTATCTTAGACTTAATGATCAGATTTTAATGATATTAAGAAAGAAATATAAGAAATATAATCAGAGAATAAATGTATTCTTTGATTTTGATGACTGATATTCCCAAAAGAGATGAACTAATTTCGAGTAAAAATGGTTTGGCTTTTGTTTTGTAGGCAAATATACGCCACTCTATACTAAAATACTTTTATCTGCAAAAACTTCGTCGACATTGGCAAGGACGTATAACAACTGATAGGCACAACAGCGCTAGGGTTGGTCGGCCTCACACTCCAATACAAGTCTGCCGTATTAGCACTGCTGTTCCCTAACCAACAACAAAATTAGTGGCTGTTCGACAAAAATACAAATATTTTTCTGATTACATAAAAGAAGAAAAAGAGTTTCACTGTTTTTATCGTTGATTTGAATCATTAATTGAGTGTTAATTAGTTTCGATTTGAAATCAATTTTAAATTTATTATAACTTTTTTTGTTTGTATTCGCAATAAAATAATTATAGATTGAAATTCAATTCAATTATTCAGAATATAATTACAAAATTATTAGAAAACGACTTTTAAGACGGCTCTACCCCTATGTTTATGTAACCAAATAATTGATTGGATTTAATGGCAAATAATTTTTATTTGATTCAAACAAAAATCTAGTTTTGATTTTAATTATAAAAGGCATTGAAATCAAACTGTTAGGCCTGTGCTCTGTGTATGAGAGGATAAGTCAGAGCCAAAAAGCATTCAAAAGGTAAAAAAACAGGTAAAGAGAGAGAATGACACAGACTCTAAGGCGAGAATGCATTGACATCGCGGTTATGGTGTTCTCAAACGTCCAAAAAGTCTAATCGCAGGCAAAGAATTTTAATGCTTTTGCTTCACATATACTCAGGTATTGAATCCATTTATTATTCAACTTATTGTGAGTTAAAAATAGTAAATAACTCTCAGTTAATACAAATGATAGCATAAAACGATAATAAAATTTTTATCAAAAATTATAGGAAATTATAAAAAAAGTGAAACATTTTTCAAACAGAATATGTTCAGTGAATAATAGCACAAAAGATAACAAGAAGAAATAAGCGCAAAAATTAGGTGATATCAATAGGAACTAGCAAAACCGCAAAACACAGGAACAACAAAATATCTGTTTAGGAGTTTTTTGGAGAAAAAAGTAAGACTTTTGGATAATTTTGAGCACAAAAGCTGTGATTTAACGTCAGATAGATTTGGACTGATATTCACTGCAATATCAGGTGTTTTGATCGCTAAATGTATTTATATATATATTAGGAATTGTTTTGTTATTACTCTCTTCTCAAATGAACAATGAATTTGTTCGCTATTTTTAAAAATTCAAACAAAATTTTCTTTCGTTTAAGAATTCAAATATAGAATTCAATTAATTATTATTTAGATTACAATATGATTACGATTACAGAGAAAGGGAAGGAAAGGGAAGGGAAGGCAATAATCATATTTATTTCACTATAAAAGAACAGTAAATATATGTATATTTTGCTCACATATTATAATAATATTGAATTGTATTTTAATTATTTTATGATTAACCTGAAAAACAGGCAAACCTTACGCTCAGGCAGTACTCTGGCTGTGCTCAGGCAACACAACTTATGCGCGCAAATAAATAATTGCTTTAAGGCTTTTCCCGATTAAATATCTAATAAAAGCAAAAGTTTTTTTTTCTCTTTTCATAACTATAGATAAGAAATTTAAAGTCAATTTAAGTGATAATTTATATACATGTAATTGTGCTTGCTTAATATTATG
>JAQGCQ010000246.1:0-17257 GCA_034699945.1 Chamobates pusillus
AGGGGGACTATATGTGAGGGACATGGCGGAGGGGGACTATATATCGTTATATAGTCCCCTAGTAATGAAGCGAATTTTGCGAAATGGCGAATTTCACATATAGTCCCCGGGGACTTTACATGGGGTAATACAGTAATATTTGTTGACTCATAAAACGTGTGAATTGACACTAATTTTGAAACTCCTATTATTATTATTTTTATAGATATTTATTTAAAGTTCTTTTTCTTCAAAATTGAATCACTTTTTAGTTCTTAAAAAATTGAATATATATTTAATAATTAAACAATAAATTGAATGGTATATAAAGTAGCAAGATCACTTAAATAAAGCAATATCTCGCAAAAAAATTGACTCAAATATTATAATATTTTCTATAGAAAAGGATGAAAAAAGTAATATATAAATAATTACTATTAAAAATGAAATTTAGAAATGGACAGACAGTCAGAATGTGAGCCCTTTCACATCATTCACATCACTGACTGATGACATCATTTTATTGTTTATCAAATCATAAGTGGTTTTCAAAAAATTGATTAATAATTTATAATACGTTTTAAAAAAAGTCAAAACTAAATAAATGTTTTGAAAACAATTTAAATAAAAATTGGTTTTCAATTAATTAATGAATAAACCATTTATTTAAAGAAATGATAAAATAAAGATTTTTATCGCCTTTTCTTTCGTTTGCCGGTTTCAGTGGTGGGCGCACCTCTTTTATTTGGTCCGCGTGCAAGTCCTGGCTTAGGGCCGGGCTTTTTCTTGGTCTGTCTCTCTTTTTCCTCCAATTCTTGGTTCTCTCTTTCGATGAGAGTAATCAAAGTATTACATCTGCGCTGAAGTTCAGATGCGGTCCGACTTTTTATAAACCAATCGAATCTGAATTGAGGCGCACTTCTTATGGCAGACTTGAGTTCGTCGTAAACCATTTCGCGGTCGAATCCAAGTTTGTGAAGCATACAAACGAGAAACCGGTCCTCTTCTTCGGTGTAATTCTTTCCTTTATTAGTTCCATAGGCTATCCTTAACTGATGAAAGGGTGCTCTATATCGAGACATTTTTGCGTCGAGCGCTCGTTTGATGTCTTGACGGCGTTGTATGCGTTGCTCTCCTTTTTCGATTTGAGCCATAATTCGGTCACAATCTGTGAGTTCGTGACAGCGCTCCCAAAACACATTCGCGTATTCTATCACTTCTTCAGCAGTCTTTCCCTCCACTTCTTTGGATATACTGTCGGTGTCTTCGCGACCGTACTTCTCATTGGCTTTTATAAATTGATTGAAATCTCTTCGCGTCCAAGTAGTGAACCCTTCCTGAAGTAGTGATTCCTTTTCTGCAATTTCATCTTCAGTGAGAGGTTCGCTCTCATCGATGAGTCTCTGTTCCTCTCTTTGGACTTTTGAGGCTTCGTTTCCCAATTCGGGATTTTTCGGTACTTTATAGCCAACGGTTTTACGGAAATAATAGATCTCTTTATCGAGAAGTTCAAAGAGCCTTGGTGGAAAAAATTGGAAGTCTTGAACATTAGGTTGTTTAGGAGGACGGGGAGCTTTTGGAGCGCGGGGTTCACTGACCCGCAAAGCCTCTCGAAAATAAGCGTCGACCGCATAATTGGCTTTTCGTTCTCGTTTTGGAGGTTCAATCCATGCCAATTGAGACAACTTATGCTTCTCACGAAAGTCGACGCCTTCGAACTGATAGACACTCGACTCTCCGGTGTCGAGAGTGAAGTTCCTGAGATTGCTTTCTCCCATCGCTTCTAATTTTTCTTTCAATTTTTCGGTTTTCTTTTCTCCCTTTTCGAGAATGGCGTCGATGTCTTCTTCAGTGATTTCACTGTCTTTAGAGGCAAATATATGGTCTGCCCCGTGTCTGATCATTCCCAACATTTCATCCTTTCCCAATTTATTGCCGGCGCTGTCGACAAGTCTTCCCTGTTGTATGACAACAGTATCCAAACGGAGTTTGATTTCAGCCCTCTCTACGATCCTCTCCTCAACGGTATTGTCAGTAATCAATCGGAAGACACGAACCACTTTCTTCTGACCAATTCTGTGGGCCCTGTCCTGTGCCTGAAGGTCTACCTGAGGGTTCCAATCAGAGTCATATAAAATGACGACATCAGCGGTCGCTAAGTTGATGCCGAGACCACCAGCTCTTGTGCTGAGCATAAAGAGGAAGCGGTCGCTGTCGGGTTTGTTGAACTCATATATAGCTCTTTCTCTGTCCTCATGAGCTGTCTGTCCATCTAATCGACAGTATTTATATCCTCTCCAAAGGGAGTAATCCTCTAAAATGTCGAGCATTCGAGTCATTTGACTGAAAATAAGGACACGACTTCCCTCTTCTTGAAACCGGGGAAGAAGTTTGTCGAGAATAACCATTTTTCCCGAGTTGTCCGCCAAATGCTTATCCGTAGTATAGGGAGGACCGGGTTCTGCGCCATCAAAGAGATACGGATGGTTCGCACATTTTCTCAGTTGCATCAGGATATTAAGCAAGCGCATTTTGTCCATTTTTCCGGCGCCGTTCACAATATCAATGTCTTTCATTAAAATTTTTGTGTACCACTCCCTCTGCATTCGACTCAACCCAACGTAAACTTTTGTTTCCTTCTTCGGCGGTAACTTCTTCTCGACCTCACTCTTCAAACGTCTCAATAGAAAGGGTCTCAAAACTCCGTGCAATCTTTCGACGAGAGTGTTATCGCCGTCCAAACAGTTATTTGTGTTAAACCAGGCGTCGAAGTCATCCGAAGAGTTGAAGACATCCGGTAACAGAAAGTTAAGTAAAGCCCACAATTCATGTAAATTGTTTTGAAGAGGAGTTCCGGTCAGAAGTAAACGATTAGTGGATTTGAATTCACGAATGATTTCTGAGAGTTTGCTCTTTTCGTTTTTGATGCGATGCGCCTCATCTATGACTATATACCTCCAATTGAATTTACGCAGAACTGCCTTCTCTCGGATTATCATCTCATATGATGTCACACAAACATCCCATTCGTTAGGAGTTCCTAACAGTGTATCTCTAATCAGAGCAGATCTGGTCTGTTGGTCACCGATAAGACAAACGGCTTTAAGCGAAGGACACCATCGCTTTATTTCATTCATCCAATTGGTCAGGGTTGATTTGGGAGATATAACCATATGCGGACCCGCAATGTTCTTGTAATGCTTCATATATCCCAATAGACTAATCGTTTGGAGAGTCTTTCCTAAACCCATTTCGTCGGCCAGTATTCCATTGATTCCGTTCTCGAAGAGACTTATCATCCAATTTAGTCCTCGGATCTGATAGTCTCTCATTTCTCCGCATTTTATAAACCAAGGATTTTCTTCGAATCGAATCAAATGCAGTGACTTTTTACTAGCGGTGAGAAGCTCTTGGTCTTCTTCCTCTTCTGTCATACGATGTCTATGATCGGTGGCATCGGTTGAAAGTCTAGGTTTGCTTGGTGATGCAGGTTCCTCTACCACAGGCGCCGGAACAGAAGCCGGAGGGGGTTTGTTCTTAGGTTTGCGACCTGGTTTAGCCTTAGGAGGACCGGTGGTCTGAGCGGCGCCGCCCTGATTGCCAGATGTCATGAAATGCGAAAAAATTTCTGTTTGTTTGAGAAGAAAATCAAATCGTTTTCCTCTGTCTTCGTGTAGAGTAGTGTTGAAGTCCTGCGAAGAAATCATTTGAACCAAATTCTCGCCGATAACAGACTCGGCCGGAGTTCCGGTCTTAGACTCATCTGATTTCAAGTAAACGTTTGATTAGAACTTATATTTTTCAGATTCAAAATAATTGTAATTCAAACCTAATTCTTCCTCTTCTTCTGGTAATACTTCTTGGTTTTGGTTTTGATCCGAGTCCTCAATCTTTTCGTTTTCTTCATTTATATCTTTTTCTTCGACTTCAGACATAATTAAATTATTATTAAAGTTTTAACCACTTTTAGTGATCAAAATGACGTTTATTTTATTAAAGATCACAATATTATCTTCAAATTGAGTGAAGAAATGCCGGGAAATCACTGTTTAATGGTTTAATCGATTTATTCAAACCTATTGTCAGCTTTTGTTAGCGTTGAGAACAGAGACACTCTTTGGTCACTATTTTAAACACAAATCTCTTAAATATTATGAAATTCGGATTTCAATCATTAAATCATTTCGTTTTCCAATTATTTGTTTTCAATTGAATTCAATTTTAAAGTTTTCATTAAGAAAATAATATAAGTGAAGAAAGTAGCAAGTACACCTTAAGACAAAGCTTAGAAACCAAAAATGACATTGCTCACAGTTTTTATTATTAACCGCTTGAGGCACAACTCACGATATTATGTCACATGATTTGCGCCAAACATTAGGTTATGTACAGCCAAATCTTGGGACTACCAAGTTGATAATCTCTCATTTTAAATCAGTCATTCATCAAGTAACAGTTCAACCTAGAAAATTTACCTAGCATTTATCGCAAAATTACCATCTATTTATTAATTTTTATTTTAATTTCTTTATTACACATGAGAGCATGCAATTTCATGCTATCATATGATTGTTAAATCAGCATGTTCATTCGAAATTTAGATAACCCGAATAATTTGATTTCAATCAATTAAAATAATATAAATTTGATTGGAATATATATCATTGTTATATAAGTTTATACATTATTTAGCATATATTATCTGATTGAGTAACTAAGTTACATAATTATAATTTATAAAATATAAAATAACCTAGATCAATTTTCGATGTTCCAAATGAAAAGCCAAATTTGATGAATTCAAAAATCGGTGGCAATTGTGTGGTATTGTCTGTTATTTTCATTAAATGATAAAATTGTGAATTAAATTCTAAAATAAGCAAAAATTGGTTATATTTAGTGAAAAGTTGAAAGAGTTGTCAGTCGAGAGGTTTGAGTGTATTTTTGGGCTCTTTTTAAGGCAAACGAATAGAGAAAACATTAAACAAAACTTTTACTGACATTTAATGTATTCGCAGTCAAAGTATTGAGAGTTAACCCAAATCTCTAACCTTTTATTGATTTATTCCTTAATTTATTTATTCTCTGATTTTATTCTATATTTTTATTTATTTGAAATTAAATAATGAAATGAAAATTATATTTAAATGTTTTGAATCAACGATTTGAGCGAAAATAGCTTTCAATGTATTGATTGAAGTCATTGTTGGCAGTCGTTGTCTGTCTGTGCGCTCGACTCCACTCACATCTCATTAATTATCATCTTTTGAATTGGATTTAAGTTAAAAATGAGTCTTAAAAGTGATTCGACTAAAAGTATAGCAAATGTGTTGACAATCAATGAATTGCCGACAGAATTAATCGACAAAATATTTCGTTTGCTTTCATTTGAAACGATCGCTAAGAATAGGATTGTAAGACATTTTGTTCTTCTCTTCCATTAATACTATTAATCCGATAATTATCTCTAAATATCTAATTATTTGGTCATTAGGTCTGCAAACGATTCAATCAAATCGGGAGTCAAATACTGAACAGGTATTCATTGGTTTTTCTCAATAAATCGATTAATTGATTCCCAATTCGACAGAGAGTTTCAAATTCTTCGCAATTATACTCATCAGCGCTTTCAACAGATTAAGAGCCAAATGCCGCGACGAGAGTCGGCCCGTCGTAAGCACCCGTTGGCCCGCGAGTCCGATATGTAAATGATGTCTTCCAATGAACTCAAATATTGATTGATTTTGTTTTTGTTAAAAGAGTGGAAACCCTTAATATGAGACTGACTTTACTTCACATGTCATTCAATAAACACATCGAACGAATGCACTGCTGTTTCTTTTCGGGTGAGATCTTGGATGAGGTGCACCGCATTCTCACGTATGTGCGCAACACTCCAATGCTTCAAAGAGCCTATAAAGTGACCGACGAGTTGTTCGACTTATCGACAATGGCTATGGAATACTTCAAAGAACACATCGAACCAACTCTTCCCGAAATCAATTACTTTGGAGTCGCAGACTATTTGATGGATTACTCACCAACTCTGACGGGTTCACCACAAACACAACTTTCTCTAATGGATAACCCGACAAAAGACATGCATTCAAATACTTCCAGTTATTCGAATAAAAAGAAAAGCATTAAATCGAATGCCAATCATTCGGAACGGACTTCAAATCACAAAAATTCAGAAACAATTGAACTGAAAAAACGACTCCGAAATATGGAAGTGAGTAACAAACGGAACAGCACTCAAATTATGACTCTTAAGAGAGAGCTGACTCTCGCGCGCAAGAAATGCAATCAAAAACAAAGAGTCGCTAATACTATGAGATCTCGTTTTGATGATTACGACAAGAAGTTGGAGACAACTAATCGTAAACTGAGCGCTGTTTTAGAAGAGTTGAGTAAATGCAAGACTGAACTGCAGTACTGGCGCTCGACTTCTCCGTCAGGTTCTACTCCGACGCCCACAACTAAACCCAATCACTGCCGATGTGGCGATGCTTTTAACGAATCGGATTCACTTCTGGTTCCCGAAGTATTCAAACCAATTGATGACAAACAGTTGAGCGCTTCGTTTGCTATGACCGCCAACGGTTCCAATGATACAAATGGTTCGCCAGTTGTTCATAGAGTTGAGGGAAAGCACTGCAAACGCAAACTCTCGTACTTTGACGACAAAAAATGTGACAAAAAATCCAAAAAAGTCTGAAATATTTCTATTCTTTTATTTCTCTCTTCGGGTTTTCTTCGGTTTCATAACATTTATTAATAGATTTCAATAAGACTTTCGATTTGTCTGTCATTCACCACATCTTTAAAACCTCTACTCTATTGATATTTCATTGAATATTCATTTTTTAGACCAGTTTTTAAATTTTTCTTCATTTTATTTGTTTGTGTCGTTTCTTATTATATAATAATTATAAATATAATAATAAATATATGAATATATATTACAAATCAAATCATTTCAGTCGATAACAATTTTTTAAAATCGATTTTTTTATTATTTATTTTAATTTTTGTCGAAAAGACTTAAATATTATTCAAATCAATAAATGGATCCCAATTTGTGGACAAAAAAGTAATTTTGCGATAATTTATTCGAATGAATGTGACTTCAGATCTGACTCTTTTGGAAATAATTTATTTCTAATAATAGTATTAATAATACGTTTGAATGTATTCTTCAAATACTTGGACCCAAATCTTGCCTTCAGTTTATTCAAAAATATTCATTAGAATAGGACTACAGCACAGAGTCTACAGACAGTACAGCCATAGGACAGGAATAGGACAACAGGAAACTCAATTCAAGTGATTTGATTCTCAAAATGAGATAATAATAGAAAAAATGCATAAAATATCTTAAAGTTTCTTCAGATGAATGCATAATATTTTCAAATTTCAGACAAAATTCAAACCAACAGATGTTTAGCTCTTCCTTCAGTTTATGTGAACTAAAAATTCATTTTTTTCGTGAATTGAATTTTGTTTGAGAAGAATATCGATTGAATCACTCTTTCATACAATTACTTGAAGTCAGAGCTCAATATTAGTTGCGATTCATTAGACTTAAGTTGAATGCATTGCTTTCGCCAGAAATGGTTCCAATGGAATAAATTATGTTAATTTAGTCAATAATCTAGTTCAATATAGTTGAATCTAGTTCACATTACCTCACAAACAAATACCAATTCCTTATTGAGAAACCAAATTGAGTTTTTTAGGAATATTCCCTAAAATTGAAAAATTGAGAAAATATCTCATAAAATGGCAAATCAATGGATAAAAATGCTAATTGGAGTGCAGTTAACCGCTGGGATTCGTCCAAATGGAGTGACCCCTCATTATAAACAACATTGAAGACGATGCTTTTTCAGATTAGATTGAACCGTGTTGTCCAAGATCACTTTAATGACAGCATCATAAGACGATGAGAGTATTACCATTTAGTCTTTTATTTTGTCCAAAAAGGCATTAATAGTCCTTAAAAATCGATTAAATAGTCTCTAAAATTTTTTGAGATTGGGCTCAATTTATGCTAAATTCTTGTTTAGAATATCTCTACAATAAGAGAGGTGTTTATCAAAAGTTAATAACTTATAGAAAAATAAACTATTTTTTAGTATTTAAGAAACAATTTTCAAAATAATATTGATTTAATAATTTAATATCTGAGATGAAGTCTTTTTATAGTCTTAATAGTCAATGATTTAATTCAAAATTGATTATCAAACGAAAGATAATATTTTGTTGAAAGTTGACTCGAAAATTTTGGCGAAGAATTATTGAAAACTGAATTTTTAAACTTTGCTTTATTTTGGGTTTTCTTTTGATATTACATTAAATAATGAAAAATTAAAACTTAAATCAATTAAATTTGATTTAAATATAATAAATAATTTACTAATAAATAGTTCTGAAATATTTAGAGATAAGTTGTCACTGAGTTGTCAGGTATTAAATAAAGCGATTGAGTTATTATTAAATAAATAGTAGTTAAGCTGCTCTTTCAAGAATAACTTACTTTATTCTCGTTTTACTATCACTTATTTGAATATAATTTGAATTTGTCTGACATTTGTATGACTAGAAAGAGACCGATATTTATTCATATATTGTATTATTTAAAGATTTAAATAACAATATTTCGGGAAAACTATTCTCTAATAATGATATTAAGTTATGTTTAGTTATGTTCTGTTTTAATAATAATTATATAATAATAGACTAAACCATTATTTAATAGAAACATTTGATAGGAGTTTTTCATTCAATTTTCATTCATAATAATTATTTATCAAAACTGAAAAAAGGCTAAAAGTGTGAAACAGTTTTGTCAGTTTCAAGAGTGATATGTTTCATATTTACATATTCTTTCACTTTGAGTTCAAATCAATAATTTTTTTTGCTTTTAATTCAGAAAAATGAAAAAATTAGAAAATAAATGAAGAAATAATTGAACCGTTTTTTGTTCCGTTTAAATATTACAATATTCTGTCCATTAATTTAACAATTTTTCAATTAATTTAAAGTTTGTTTGATCTCTGTCTTGACGTTTGAAACAATTCTTAGAGTCGTTAATCGCAGAATCAATTTAATGGATGTCCATGATAAAGAAGGATGTGCTTAATTATAATGGCATTCAAGGCAAATGATAGTACAGAATATGTGAAATATATATCATCTTCAGTATAGAGACAATAGATATATATATTTATATATATATGTATATATTTATATAATAGTCAATAGAATTAATAATAAGAATAATTTTATATAAACTTATATTTATATATAATATATATATAAAGGGGTTTTATCTGAAAATTTTATTGTTATTTATTCTGTTGTCGTTTTGTTTGTAATAATAGAAAAAGTGTTGACTTATTTTACAGTAAATTGTTTTGAAACGATTTGGCAACTTTTGCATCACATTCTTATGCAACTATCATATAGTTATATATATATATATATAAAATTCAAATGGAATGGATGTCCACATCCGTCTGGATATGGCACTGGTCGGGTCGGCCTCTTTTTATCAGCATTAGCTCATCTCTATATTCAAAGATATAGTTAATTGGATTTTAGATTAATTTCCTTTTCATTAATTAAATTAAATTTCATCCAAAATAGTGAAATATTAAAGTATTGACGGATCAGAAATTCTTTCATACATTTAGTATAAAAAATGTTTGAGAAAATTGTGATCATTATTAAGACATTTCATTTATTCTGATTTTAGATAAGAATAACGCATTTTTTACTGGAATTGAATTAAAACAATCACTTTTCTCGTCTCATAATTATAAATATTAGTAAAATATTTTTTTTCGGTAATTTTTTCCTAATATTATACCAAATCTTATCATTGACTTGAAATTTACGTTTGAAACCAAAACAACCGTTTTTTCAAATATCAATTCTGAGTTTTTTTGTTTCATTGAAAAGTCAGTGTAATATGTCTTATAATAACCCGATTTTCCGAACATTTTACATATTATGTGAACAATATTTTGTAAAATTTGTTTTTATAATTAAAATAACTGAAAGTTAGCCAAATCGCCAAATAAGCAGACATTCCGTCGCTTTGGACAACAATTTGTTTGTTGAGAACATTTTGGGTGTTTATCAGAATTACTTTATCAAGGTTACTTCTCATCATTTACGATCATTCAAACAGATTTTTGACCTTGGTCATTCCAGGATAGTCTTTAAAATTGGTAAATCTTATACATTGTATTGTACTAATAGGAGTAGGACCTCTCCATTACACCTACTTATTATTTTAATTAGAATAAGTTTGGTTACCCTATCATTGGATTTAATCTAATATATTAAATAAAATCATAAAAATAACGTTTGATTGAGTATTAAATTATTCATTAATTAAAAAACAGTTCTTTTTTCTGTCTTTTACTTAAATAATTGAATTTCAATGGAAATAATTAATTGCAATAAAAAACAAAATATTCAACAAAACGAATATTTCTTTAAATTTATTGAATATAAATTAAATGAATAAATAAAAAAAATAAATGTTTTGATATAATTATTGTGTTGAACACAAACAGAATTGCTTTGGGTTTCGAATAATTGAAACATAAATCTACAAAATATACTAAAATTGTAGAAATGAACTGCACTTTCGCCCAATTAATCATTTATGAAATTAGAATATTTTGTCAATTGTTTGAAGTAATGATCAGATTATTATTATTATTGACTTTTAATTAAATAGAATTATAGTGAATCGGGTGCTTATCTTTAACAAAGTGTCTATAAAATGAACGAGGAATGCGTTTTTCGCAAAATTTCAAAAGTTTTTTGCTTGAAATGTGTCCCCAAAGTTACCATTTTTTGAAGGGAATGAGTTTTAAGCACTCATTTGTTAGGAAAAAGTGTCGATTCTTTGCTATAATTCTATAAATAATTTAAAAAACTTTCAACTTTTAATGTATTTCCAAATAAAATTGAAAGAAATTGGTCTTCAGTGACGTTTCCCTTCGGAAAATCTAATGTATCTAGATTAATTTTTATTTGTCTCTTCTCTTTAACGTTCAGTTTTGTTCATTTAATTCTATATTTTGGTCTAATTTTAGGCTATAATTAAATTATTTATAAATTATATAAATTATAATTTAAATAAAATGTCAAAACTTTCAAATCAATGAGTAGTTAACGAATTGAAAAGAATATAAATATTAGTTTATATTACAGCGAATGTCATTTATATTAAACAAAATGTTATTTTGGGTAAAAATACTATACTAGGGTATAGGGACCCCTATCCCAGGCATAAGGATCGGTCTCTGTTTATAATAATTATTGTCTTAAATTATTTTCAGTATAACTCATAACAAATAAGTAATTCTCAAAATAGAATTTTTGTTCTTTAAGTCTAACTTTCTATTTGATAATTAAGTAAAACTTTTCAAATATATATATATTTTTATATTTCAATTAATTTATGTTTTTTTTATCATTTTTATGAATATAACCAATAAATAACTTAAAAAGTTTGATATGACTTAATTGTTAGCTTTAATTAAATTATTTTTTGTAACTAATTTTGTGCCGATTTAGCGGAGAAATGACTGCATTTTTTGATGAATTAGTTATGAAAATGAATTCGAATGAAGTGTTTATTGCAATCGATAAACACTATTCATATCATATGAAGCTTTGGATTATTTAGTAATCAATTCGAGGATCCGATGATATCTTCTGATATATAATAGTTTTTAGTCGTTATTTAATATTATTTACAATTTATTGATGAAAACGTATTCATATATTAATTATGAAGTTATGATCTTTTTGTTGATAAATATTTGCGATAAAAAGCAATGATTGACTAAAAGTAATGATGAAATTGGCCTCAAAATAGAATTATATTTAGAGATAATTTAATAATAAATAACTTGAATTTGAATGTGATTTGTATGTGAATTGAAGTGATTTGATGTGATCTGATCTGATCTGATCTGATGTAAACTCATTGATGTGGCGGTCAATCACTGACTCAATGATGAATCGGTAGTATATTATGTATTGTGTAATGAAATCATTATGTTTTGGACTATTGGCCACTTGAAGCTCATTAGAAGTGTTCCTCCGATAGTGTATAGCATTTCAATATTGTTCTGAAATTATAAAACCAAATAAGCATTAGTTAAGTAGTGGTGGACTCAGATGTGAACTCATCACAAAAGGGCATACGGTCTACAAAACTGACTTTCACTGTCAACTACTCCACTGTTAGTTATGCCACAACTTTAAGCCAAATATTACTCAATACTCAACACAATATTCAATACATTTTAGTGAAAGAGTAATACGATTTTATATCAATTATTCAAAATTGAGAGCAAATCCCTTAAAAGCAGTCATTAATTGAGACGACAAACAAATATCAAGAGTATTAAAACATCAATTAGAAGAGTGGAAATGTATGTTGGTAATATTGGTAATATTGTAATATTGAGAGCATTATTGTAACAAATAATATGAGACAACCATAATATAAGTCAAAACGACATTCAAAGGCTATCGATTCAAAGATGAAACCTTTGTTTCAAATCACTTACTCCTTAATTCTCAATGAATTCATTACTGCCTTCACTGCCATCACTATTGGCTGTTGAATGCAAACCCTGTTTCAATGTTTCACTGTTTTGTTCAGTCAGTTTTGTTGATACCCGAGTGGACGGAATGGAGTTTAAGTAAATGATAACTTCAGGAATGCTATAAATAGAAGTTTTGCCTCTTTTTAAAAATTGAAAAATACAACCAAAGAATATTTGAATGAATTAAACCAAATGTTATCAAAAAACACATCAAACTATAAATCAATTATAAGTTATTCTAAATTTCAAAATCAATAGAATTACAAAAGCAGAGGTCATTCCCGCAGAAGACAACAATCCCATAACAGCCCCATATCTGAGAAGCCAATGTTTGGTCAACCATAAACACAATTAAAGACAACACTAAAGGCAAAGAGCAATAAGAAGTCATACCTGTCCTAATGAAGATGACCTGCATCAATAGGGTCTGCTTGCGTCTTTTGGTCGTTTCAACTGAACCTTAAGGCGTTTCATTCCGATCTGGAATCCATTCATGGCTTGAATCGCGGTTTGGGCACTGGTAGGGTTGTCGAAACTGACAAAACCAAAGCATTTACTTTGATTGGTCGCCCTATCGATGAAGACTTTAGCGCTGATCACATTTCCAAACGGCAAAAACATCTGCATTAGCTCTGCGTCACCAAACTCTTGAGGTAAATGATAAATAAACAAATTACATCCCTCCGGTCCCTCTCTTTGCTGTTGAGGTGATGTGGTCACCACTGTTGGCTGTTGAGCCGCCAGAGCCTGAGCGAACTGACCCGCATATGCCGTCGGATAGCCTTTAAAATTCACAACTATTTAATTGAACTCAATTTCAATATTTTTCTTAAAGTAAATTACAAATGTATTAAAAAAATAAAAATTTCTATCGATTTATAGCTTTTATAATATTTATTGTATTTAATAAATATTTAAATAAAAGTATCGAAACTAAAATTTGATTCATTTAATTGAATTCATTTTTTGAGAAATAAGTTTTAGAAAATTATTATTATTATTATTATCATTGAATCAAAAATGAAAATAATAGTCATTTTCTGTGACATAATTAGATAGAAATAAAATTCAAATATTTTGATAATTACTTATTCCAGGATATGGTGTCAGACTCTGATAAGCAGTCGCTGCTCCTGATTGCAGTGGATCTCCGTTGGGAATAGTTTGAGCTGAAAATAATGGCAAATAATGACAAATAATGCAAATTCGAGTTTAATTTTGTTCAAATCGATGTCAGGTCTTCACAAATGAAATCAAATTTCACAGAATTTCTCTCTTTTGAACCTATCGTTCAATTTGTTTGCAATTATATTTGAAACTCACGTCAATTCATGTATTGAGAATAACCTTGCTTCATTACTTATAAATTATAAAAATTGGAGACCGACTCCAAAACTCATAAGTAATTAATATATTATTGCATATATATTACATATAGGTATAAACCAGGTATATTTTAACATATTCTATTGGTTTACTCAAAGTATATCTATCATTGACTATACTTTGACCATGTTACTTGTAAGTCTGTCTTAAGTTGTTTGATAAACTTTTATTTTATTGATTGATATATTTTGAGATTCAAAAGTAGTAGTGATTGAGTGGACAACACTTGTGATCATTAAGAAAGTTATTCGATAGTCAATAGTCAATAACAGGCAAACAATTAGTCTTATGTCTGCATTTATATCTTTAATAAACTAACAAAAAATCACTTTTAGATTATTTAAATCAAACTTTATTGTAACAATCTGTCCTAGTGTAAATCATATTCCAATTGTTTATTAAAGATATTCAAAAGTTAAGACTTCGAAAATGAAAAATATGTTTTTCTGGTATTTATTTATCTAATGTCCGACCGATTGAGTGATTCTTTACTTTTACTATTACTTTTAGATAAGTCGGTATATATATCTCTAATATACCCCTCCCCTAAGTTGGCTCATTTCATGAAAGCCGATCCGCGTATCTTCCAGAGTATGGACTCTAATTTGAAATTTTGTGCAATCATTTAATGATATTGATTGAATGGGCATGGTCAATTAGTTAATGTATTTTATCATTTTTTGTTTGTTTGTTTGAATGCAGTAATAATTTTCAGAAAATAATATTCAATAAAAGGACTAAATTTGATGTCATTTCTTACTTGGAATAAGACTTTGCAAACAACCCGTCGTATAGACATCGGCGGGAGTGCTCTGACCATTGCACTGTGAATGAAATGATGGAGGACTCGGAGCATTTGGCGGATGACCTCCAGGAGTGCCTCCATTTGCTTGGTTTGGAGAACCCGTTCCAATTCCAATTGAAACATAACCTGAAGTGGGTGTCATACCAGGACTGGTCAATCCGTTTGGCATTTGAACCTGTGCAGGCATCTGAGCAGCCAGAGCTGCGGCCATAGGCACATAACCACCTGCTGCAGCCATGATGGCGGCCTGTTGCTGCATCAACTGTGCATAAGCGCCATAAGCACCGAATTGGTTGAACATAAAAGGACTGAGAAGTCCCATATTTCCTGCCATTTGTTGCATTCGCCTCAACTGTCTTTCCTTTTCTGTGTCCGCAAATTTCACGACTAGACTCGAAGAAGCGCCCTATCGTTGACCACAAAACAGTCAAAAGGTTAGAATTAATACATAAATGAGTGACTTTTCCTCGAATTAGAGTACACTTCAAATGATTTTTCATCGAATCATTAAATTATATCAAATCAATGAATGCTTACCGGCATTGTCTGACTTCCGTGCAATGAATTAATGGCTGCCTGTGCTTCACCATGGCTACCGAATTTGACAAATGCACAGCCTTTACTTTGTCCATCAGGTCCTCTCAATATAGTGCACTCTTCGATAGAGCCATAGGCTTGAAATAACTGTCTGATGTCATCTTCCGTCTGATGTTTGCTAAGCATTCCTACGAATAGTTTTCTGTCTTCTATTCGATTCAATCAACGATTCAATGAATATATAATTATTTGTATTTTTTTTTGTCGCATCGAATACCCTCTTATTTCACATTCAAAAATAGTGAGATCAGCACTAATTCAACACAAAATCCATTTTAAATATATTGTACTTGTCTATTTAACAAATTATACACATTTCTCTCATTTAACAAAAAATTGTTGAATAAAAAAATATTCAAAAATTAATGTTTTCCACACAAAAATTCTTTTGAAGTTCTGATTATTCTATGTTTTGGTTTAGAATTTGAAATTTTTAGAAAGAATTGCTACCATTTTTAGTTAAGTCACTCCTTTTGATAATTATATTAAAATCTATTGAAAAAATAATTGAATGACAAAAATAAAGCTTAAATTAATCCAATCATATGCTTATCATAAGAATTAAAGAAATTCATTCAAAGTTAAACATGCTTGATAGATTCCATATAAAATCGAGATTAAATAAAGGGATAAATATTCAGGAATAAATGCTAGATTCAAATTAACAAGGCAGAAAATATTTTCAAGAGGGGTTTTATTTTAGTTTAGCCTCTGATTCAAAATATGACAATTGATTGCATTTTCTTCTGAAAGTATTAATGAATAATAGAATTAACTTATGTTTAAAAGATATATTTTTTGAAATATTGTTGAAATTGAGCCAAAATTGAACCAAAATTTATATAAGATTGGGATCACATTTCCATCGTTAAGATTAAAATCAATGAAAAATAGAAACGGAATGCTTGGAAGGGGTTGTATTTGAAAATAAATCGATTGAATGTCATCTTGAAATAAGAGGGTCTGACGCGTGGATGTAATGTTGAGATATATTATGGAGAGGACTACTCACCGCCTCGACTCTCACTATCTGCTGGTTTGACTTGAATTGGACGGTTCATCTGACAACAGACAAGAAAACAACAAAATTATTGCTTTTCATATGAATCACACGTTTTTGTAAGGCATGAGTTGAACACAACTACGAATTGCATACATATGGAGGAAAATAAGGAGACGGGTCTGAAGAAGGTCTGTTTGGTCTGTTTGGATATCACAACTCAACTGAATTTAAGTCTAATGTCAGCAATACATTAGCCAAAAGCAGTGCACTTTTGGTGAGTGCAGAACAGCCTAAAATGGTATTACAAAAATAAACAGTGAATGCGAAAGGCATTCATATCTATATATTTGCCAATATATGCAAAGTTTGTGAGACTCACAAACTTTCCTATGAATTAAGTGGTGGGCGATACAAGTGATACACCATCTCTGCTGACTTCACTCTAGTACTCACTTCAGATGACTTGCACTGAACCGCTGTCTCTTCTGATGCAGAGGAGACTCGCATTCATTTATTTGTATAAATATTAATAATAATAATAATCATCTGTTTATTTGCTTCACATTTGACTTGACTTTAGTTTTAAATTCATTCGAACCTAAAATTGTTAACAATTTTTGGCCACAAATTTGTGATAAATATTTAATACACACTAATATACACTAATATACATGGTCATATTTTTCATCAGTATAATTATCATCTTATACAGTTTTTTTCAATATTAATTGTGAGGGTTTAACTCCTCATATCTTTTGAACTAGGTAACCAATTTTGATTTTGTTTTTTGTATTGTAAACTAGAATAGTAACAATTGAATATAATAATGATCATTTTTCAACA